>JAODLL010039057.1:2514-7514 GCA_026546735.1 Forbesichthys agassizii
GTTGCCCGTCATGTTCATATGCTGCCACTGAAGCTCAGACATGCTGTCTCCATGCCAACAGATCGCCAACGTGCTGTACCTAGAGTCTCCAGCAGGGGTCGGCTTCTCCTACTCTGACGACCAGAAATACGCCACAAATGACACCCAGGTCAGCCTCTTAACCAATCACAGGTGACCTGAGTGGGCATGGCCTGTTAACGAGGCGTGGGCATGCGTGTGTGCAGGTGTCTCTAGATAACTACCTGGCTCTGAAGACCTTCCTGCAGCTCTTCCCAGAGTTCAGCAGCAGCAAGCTCTTCCTCACGGGAGAGAGCTATGCTGGGATCTACATCCCCACGCTGGCCGAGAGAGTCATGGAGGACCAGAGCCTCAACCTGCAGGTGCTGCTCCCCTGGTCCCCTGGGTCTCTCCCTGGGTCCCCCTGAGTCCCCCTGGTCCCCCTGGTCCCCTGGGTCTCTCCCTGGGTCTCTCCCTGGGTCCCCCTGGGTCCCTCTGGTTTCCTGGGTCTCTCCCTGCCTCCCTGGGTCTCTTCCTGGTTCTCTCCCTGGGTCCCCCTGGGTCCCCCTGGTCCCCTGGGTCTCTTCCTGGTTCTCTCCCTGGGCCCCCCTGCCTCCCTGGGTCCCCTTGGTCCCCTGAGTCTCTTCCTGGTTCTCTCCCTGGGTCCCCCTGCCTCCCTGGGTCCCCCTGGTCCCCTGAGTCTCTTCCTGGTTCTCTCCCTGGGTCCCCCTGGTCCCCTGGGTCTCTCCCTGGGTCCCCCTGGTCCCCTGGGTCTCTCCCTGCCTCCCTGGGTCTCTTCCTGGTTCTCTCCCTGGGTCCCCCTGCCCCCCTGGGCCCCCCTGCCCCCCTGGGTCTCCTTGGGAGCCTCCCATCCTTGGTGCCGTAAGTGTGACATCATCATGATGCGACAGATGTGGTGTGTGAGTAGTCATAGTAACGGCTGTCATTCTGCAGGGTGTAGCCGTGGGCAACGGGCTGTCCAGCTACCAGCTGAACGACAACTCGTTGGTGTACTTCGCCTACTACCATGGGTTGCTAGGCGACCAGCTGTGGGCCCAACTGATGGCGTTCTGCTGCCGAGATGGGAGCTGTGACTTCTACCACAACCACAACCACACCTGCTCCCTCAAGGTAGCGGTCACTGGCAACATGCCTCTGTTGTAATCAGGTCATTCCGCTGAGACATTTCAATCTTGTCTTAAAATATACTCTTATTCTTTGGCTTTGCAGTCAGTTTAGGGACACTCATGTGTTACTGTTTATTTGTTGCTATTCCATTTTATTGTATAACTGTACAGCACTTTGGTCACCCCTGTGTGTGTGTGTGTGTGCAGCTGATGGAGGTCCAGGTCATTGTGTACAACTCAGGACTCAACATATACAACCTGTATGCTCCATGTGCAGGGGGGGTGGCCCCTCCCTTCAGGTGAGCACACACACACACACACACACACACACACACAGGGGGGGTGGCCCCTCCCTTCAGGTGAGTACACACACACACACACACACACACACACACAGGGGGGGTGGCCCCTCACCAGGTGAGCACACACACACACACACACACACACACACAGGGGGGGTGGCCCCTCACCAGGTGAGCACACACACACACAGGGGGGGTGGCCCCTCACCAGGTGAGCACATACACACACAGTGCACCCCACCTGACCAGCAGGTTTTGACCACCTTCTTCTTTCCTCCCAACAGCCCTGATGGAGACACCCTGCTGCTCCGGGACCTTGGTAACACCTTCACCAGACACCCCTGGTCGCAGGTGGGTGTGTGTGTGTGTGTGTGGGGGGAAGGGAAGGGGGGGTCGAAACCTGCTGGTCAGGTGTGGCTGCTATTATTAGCCCTATCAATATAATTTAAAAACAAGCCCAAATTGAACTATTATTTAAACTCGATTAAAACCCATATCACATTTTTCGTGTGCAAATATCATGTGTGGACGTTGACTCGCACGTGCATATGGAAGTCCATAGAGGACTAAATTCAAATGAAAATGCAATCCCAAATAGCATTTTAATTCTCAAACAATTCCACGCTTTAGAGTGGACTTAATTCAAATGAAAATAAATTCTGAATATTGCATTTTCATTTTCAAAATATTCCCTGCATTTTAGTAGACACAATTAAAACTTAAATGCAATCCCAAATAACAATTTAATTTTCAAAGACAGATGCGCTTTGCAGCGGACCATATTTCAAATGTTATAAGCTAAACAGCGCCTCCCTTCAAATGCAAATACATTTTCAAGTCACCGCGCGCTTTTACAGACTAAAGTCAACTTGAAAATGAGATCTGTCAGGCCTCTCAAGGCGGGGCTTCAGTTATGACGTCACTTCCTTGTTGCCTTGACTACCTTGACCAGCTGTACGCTACTCGTGTTTGTCGGCTAAAGGCTACCGGCCGGTGCTGTGTGTTGATTTACATATTATTTATGTTGTGATATACATAGCTGATAAATTGTGCTACATAATTACCATTATCTCACACTTACCTTCACAAAATGGTAATCAAAATGTCATTATCTGTGCTCTAACTTGACTGACAATAACAGTGTACATTTTAGTCCTATAGTGTAAAAGGGGTTTAGATGCATAATTCCAATAAAGTATTCAATTATATCAATAACATTATGTCAGGCGAAAATGAAATAATTGATATTTATGCTGTATTTGAGCTTCATTTACTAAAGAGCAGTACTACATATAGTGCAGTGTGGGGCTACATGTAGTACAGTGTGAGGCTACCAGGTAATTTTTGCTGCAGTGTATTCCCACCGTGTGTGTGTGTGTGTGTGTGTGTGTGTGTGTGTGTGTAGAAGCTGAGGAGCATGGCCTTCTCCTACCAGAAGGTGCGTCTGGACCCTCCCTGCACCAACTCCACCTCCTCCTACCTCTACCTCAACAACCCCTTTGTGAAAAGTGCCTTGCACATAAGCCCTAAGGCACTGGATTGGGTCATCTGCAGGTGTGTTCATCTGCAGGGGCGTCATCGTGTAGACATTCCATGCCCCTTTTAACCACGTTCCTGGAGGTCCAAATGCAGTAGACAATCTTAGATGAAAACATCACATACGTAGCTTATGGCACCATATTATGTCCATCACCCTGTTCTCATACTGCAGGTCAGGTTCAGTTGGACCCCTGCTGACCCCGCCCCTCCCCTTTGACCCCTGCTCACTGTAATATATATACTGTGTGTGTGTGTATCTAGCTAGCCTTAATGCTGCTGTGGTGACAGCTAGCTAGCTAGCTATAGCCTTCTGACACCTACCTTCGTCTTCCAGCTCTGAGGTGAACCTGAAGTATGGTCGGATCTACACGGACGTCAAGAAACAGTACCTGAAACTGCTGTCTGCTCTGGTCTGTACTGCTTGATGCTACCATGGTAACCTGATGTACTTGGGGTGCTGTGTGTGTGTGTGTGTTGGGTGACGTTGTGTGTGCATATGCAGAAGTACCGTGTGCTGGTGTACAATGGGGATGTGGACATGGCGTGTAACTTCCTGGGAGACGAGTGGTTCGTTGAGTCTTTGCGTCAGGAGGTAGGTTATGTCCATCTTCACACTCGTCACCTGGGTAACCAAGTGCTGATGGGATGCTAACGTTGGTTACCAGGTGGCGGTGAAACGACGGACGTGGACCTATCAGAGCTCGGCTGGCCAGCAGGTGGGAGGGTTCGTTAAAGAGTTCAACAACATCGCCTTCCTGACAGTCAAGGTAACCATGGTGATCTGCTGTCAGCACTGATGTTACTAGAGGGGCGGGTGTTACTATAGTTACACTGACCTGCTAGAGAGGTGGGTCTAACTAGTTACACTGACTAGATGGGTGGGTGTAACCAGAGCCACGTACAGAGAGAGTCGCGTTATCTCCGTCTCCTTAAAGCAGTTCCCGGATGTTAGTCACAAATATTAAAAGTACCCTATAAATTATATTGTAAATGTAAATCTGTGCATTTATTGACTACTAATTACAAAAAAATTAAGTTATATATCGTTTAAAATTGCCCAACAAGCACTTCCTGGAACGGTTTTGCATCTTCATGAGCCAACAATCTTTCCATGGCTCTGGGTGTAACTAGTTACACGGACTAGACAGGTTACTAGTTACACTGACTAGAGTGGGTGTAACTATTGAACTTGTAAAGTGGACGTGCTGACTAATCCTTCCTTCCTAGTTGATCTGAGTCTTGTTCTGCAGGGTTCAGGCCACATGGTCCCTACAGATAAGCCTATAGCTGCCTTCCAGATGTTCAGCAACTTCATCAAGCGGCAGCCCTACTGAGCTACTGTGTGAGCCTGTCAGACCTCTGGATTTCTGTTGTTGCCTTTGTTTGATTGACCGTTTGATGCTCTGCCTTGGTTTCTATGACTACACACTGAAAGGACTGATTCAACCTGTAACATAAATCAAATGATAAAGCCATTCTTTTTACAAACCAGCAGCTTGTTTGTGCATCTGTGCTGTAGTATTGAACAAAACTACCATGGTCAGATCAGCAGGCAGGTGAGATCAGTCTGGACATGTAGAGGCAAAGCATGAATGCACCACAAGTGGATACCTAAAGAGCAGGTCCTTATCTTGCAGCAGTAAAGCACGATGTCACAGATAACCATATTATTTCTATGGTTCATGAGGAAAACAGGATAGTTTTGTTCAGCCAACCTTTCTACTTGGGTCTATATTGTCTGCTGTTGTCCATCCTTGACATGAAGAGTCTTACTAAGAACTCATCACCAACACATTCTGTGGGTGAGCGGAGCATGCTGTTGTTTCCATAGCAGCATAGAGAATGTTTCTGTAGCTTAATTTGCATCATAACATCATGTATTATAATGTATGTATCATGACGTAATCACACTCTTGTTTTATACTTTATTGGTAATAACACTGGGACACATAACATGAAAACAATACATAATCTATACAGTACATATTACAAGAGCAGTGATGGGCTGGTTACTACGGTTACAGTACTAGAATGT
>JAODLL010039057.1:10014-21403 GCA_026546735.1 Forbesichthys agassizii
GGACGTGTTGTGATAGAGTACGCCTGGCCGGCCCCTCCTCACCTCGGAGCCAATGCACTGGTTCAACATCTGTTCTCTCCCTTGTCCCTTCTTAAACATGCTTGACCAATTATTTGAGATAGATCGTGTTTCTTCCCAGCATCAGTGTTAGTTATGCAGCTCTATTTTTAAACATGCTAAAGAAGACGGTTAAATGCAGACACTTTGTGGCCCTCTACATTTCTCTCTTCCAGTTGGTACCCATGCATTACCGGTCAACAAGAGGCTCCTAAGTGGTTTATGTTCAGAAAATGCAGCACTGAATGGTGATACGACCACATGTCACCATGTTGATGACTTTAAAGTGTCTAAGATGCAGAGTTTTCAATCTGTCAGTCTCAGTCTGTTACTCTGACTATGTATGGGTTGCAATTGTGTACTTATTAATACACTACACATTGGTCAGTCTCTGTGGTTCAGCAGCATAGGGATATTGTTGGGTTTCTCCAACTGGTGTTAAACAGTACACTTTCCTAAGCCCCTATATTTTTATGCCAAGGCAATAGATTAATATGAAGAGTGAAGTCAGTATCAAATTCACAGTTTAGGCCTGACTTCTGACCTGTGGGAGTTGTTAGTCAATTAATCTCTTCATTGTTCTGTTGATTAGCAGTGCGTATATACTGTATATGTGCTGCATTGTGCACATTTACATCATCACATCTTTTTCATACCAAACAAAAATAGAGGCTGAACAACATTTTATTTGCTCCAATTTTTCACGAGTTGAAGTAAAAGATCTACAGTAAAGACTTCTACTATAAAATAAGTATTATTTATCTTAAAACGTATTAAAATGTGTGGTAGTGAGCACCTTTGCCATGATAATCCCTCTGCCATACAGGTGTGGCATATGCTGATTAGCATGATTATTACCCAGGTGTGCCTTGGTAACAATAAAAGGGCACTCTAATAAAATGTGCATCTTTATCACACAACAGAATGCCACAGATGGCACGAGTTTTGAAGAGCAAATGGAATGCTGACTGCAGAAATGTCCAGCCGACTGTCATTTTTCAAGATAAAACTGCAAATCTAAACAAAATGATATATATATTTATATTTCTCGTTTATTTGTTTATTTTTTCTTCTTTTATCCATGAAAACTGGGAGCGAACACCAATGTTGAGTTCATAATTTGGTTCAATATTTCTTTTCTCTATTCTGCATGTATAGATGCAAAGGAAACAATTGTATGTGTAGGTACAGGGCGTTAACAAGCTGCAAACAAACCTTACAAAAAACAAGTCAGACATACACTTCAAACAAAAGATTAACTTTCAGCAATGAAACATTATCTCCTCACTGTGATGTTATGGTCCAACACAGATAATGGGAATGCACTTCCAGAGAAATCACTAAGCTTCCCAGGTCTTACCTGCGGGCAGTGTAATGCTAGTGTGCTAATACCAGTTTAGTATTTATAATTCAATGTTGCATAATTGCCTTCCCTTATCCAACTAAACTAACTACATTTAATTTTGTCTACGGAAGCAGTGTATCTTCCATGCTGGGCCCCAGTAATCCTGTCTCTATAAGAAGGAGGCGGTTGGAAATATTCCAGCATGGTTCCTGAATTTCAAGTAATCTTGAAACTGAGTTAGGGAGCGGTGAACGTGTGCCAGTCATTTAATTCTTAAAAGTCTTAAAGGTACCTATGTCTAGGCAGGGAACATTCATCCTACAAATATAGCATATTATATCATTTTGTACTTTAATGTGAGTACTGCATATAGCTGTTGTCTCTGACATTGAGCCTTTCATATAAATCAAAATATATCTAGATTTTTCCCACAGCCATTTGACTGAATTCTGTCTGGTGATTTGTGGTGCTCAGGCCAACAGCAGCAGGTTCTGGAACTGGGCATTTTACGTCTTGCTATTCAACCACTCAATGGTCACGACAGCAGACTTAAATATGCTTTTATACAAAATCAATAAGTTTCCCATACTGGCTCACCAGGGCAAACGTCATGGATTGGCTTGTCAGAGGAGACTATCACAGCACGCTGATCCCTTACTGAAAGAAGGGGAATATTTATGTTTTTGTGGTTGTCCTCTCCAAGCCTTGAGGCTAACCTGTTGTGACATAATAGCTCTGACAGCTGTGAAAGCCCAATCACTACTTTACTTTTCTTCTAGTTATTTGGTTTATGTTTTTCATCTGCAGGTTAAATCAAAAAAGAGAGGAAGTAATCTAAACGATTTGCTAATTGCCGCTTAAAAAGTATACAAATTATATGTAGCGGCTTTCTATTGAGCAATCAATGTAAGCACATTTGCCTGCTGTACTTAGATTTAAACGTAGGCCTGATGAGCAATGAAGTGGTTCATCTGGTTCTGAGGAAACACACACATTTACCACAAAGGAACACACACACACGTTGCGAGAGTGTTTAAAGGTGAAATGTGACGGGATTATCAGTAGGCTGTCCTCGCTCCACTCTCTGGATCTCCGTCAGCTTGCTGCAGTGGAGTCACCCTGTGCAAGCCTGCAGTACGCAACCAGAATCTCAATGAAGAATTACTGCCTTGACCCTGCCTTTGTTCACTCCTCTGCCAATCATGCACACACTTGCACGCTATATACAGTATACATGTATGCATGGAGGTTACATTGTTATCGTATGTTCTGGGGAAATTGCCCTTCAGCTGTTGTTAGAGCTGGACAATATTGATGCAATAATAATGTTATACAAGACTAAATCTGTAGTGTGGTAGTGTTCACAAATATTCTGAATTTATTAATCTGCTCTGAGAAAATAAAATGCCTTAACTGAATCATCACCTCCACATTATTATTATTATTATTATTATTATTGTTATTGTTATTATTAGTAGTAGTAGTAGAGTCGTAGTAGAATTCATTTATTTTTATTTATTTTCTTCTATGGCTAGTTTCATGCTAAATAGCTAAATGTTGTCAGCATATCTATCAAGGTATTTTATCATAAAATACCATGATATTCTTGTCCTGGCCAGCTCTAAGTTTGTCGTGCTAAATGCTCCAGAGGCAAGACGGTGACCGCGGCGTCACTCTGTTACATCTGGTTTCAATAACGTCACCCGGAGTCTGCAAGAGAATGCTTGTCTGCTGCTGTACTGAGCAGCAGCCGAGATGTCAGCACCCCCCCGAGTGTGTTCACATGCATTCTACACGTCTATCAAAATGCTTTCCCATGGCCTATGGGATGGGCTGCACGATGATGATGATAATTGCAATGGAGATTTTTTTTTCGTTAGCGTTGTGATATTGCGTTACAATTACAATCGTACTTTTTTGGTGCCCGCCTTTATATACTGTATATATATATTCTATGCATTACACTAATTGCTAAAGCACTAATTGCTGTAATTGAGACCTTTTGTGATATTTGGCATATCATACTGCAGTGGTCAAAATTGCTATTATGATTAATAGACATTGCCAAAATGCTGTACATCATACAAGATTAAAGAAAAAAATGCTTTAATCTTGCAGATATTAATATTGCACCGTTGGTAGCAATCATTATCAATAACATAACCATAAGGAAAGTTGCCAAACAGTGACTCGTCACCAAAGCTTTATTTGCTTATGCTTTTGAAAGGTTACCGTGACACTTGTGAATATCACAGCCACAAAATCCCACTATGTGCTGACATTGATCAGTGAAAGAATACCACAACCAGCAGGAGGAATGAAACAACAAAACCAAATGAAATATCACAGTTCCTGCTGATTATCCAACCACCGTCCTCAACTATTGCCCCCCACCTACTTGTCCAGTGGTCCATAGTCACATCTCTCAGAGCTACCCCGTCATGACGTCCATTGTTCCATGCTGGTCTTGAGCTAATGGGCACTGGACATGGTGTTCACCAACCATACCCCCTACGCACATGCACACACACACACACACACACACACACACACACACTCACTCTCAACAAACCCAATGTGTCCCTGAATGGTGGACGAAAGAAAGCGTTCTATCCTTTAATACCTTTTTTAATGGTTAACATTCAATGTTTTCCTGACAGGTATTTACTCATAACAGACAATGCGGAGCATGGTTTGGTCAATTCTAACAGGAAACCCGAACAGACATCGCTGTCATCTTTATTTACGGCTCTCCTCTCAGCTGGAGCGTGTAGAGGTCAGCGGAGCAAATGCAGCATGCCTGGGATCACACATGTAAACAGTAGTATCGCCCTGTGAGACACTGTTCAAACACAGTTCACTATTGAACGTGGCAGTTTTCTGCCATGTCTGGAACAGAGACAGCTACATCACGATATACTGACTGACATTGGAATTAGCTGCTAGCCTACTAGCAGGCAGTTGTTTACAGCGCTTTCTAGACGGAATCCCTAAGGAAGGATATGTGACATACTAAGGAATGTTGGCATCAAGAAAAGTCAGTGGCTGAGTGATTTCTCGCAAAGCCTTGTAACCTTTTTAATGGGTAGTTTTTCTCCATTAAGGGAGCTGAAATCACGTTTGTGTGACGTGACATTAATGCATAGCTTGTGGAAAACTGTGAGCTGTACTTTGTGTAATTGTGTTGCTCAGTCTTGCATTCATACCCTTCCATCTTCATGTGCTGGCATGTGCCTGTGTTTTTATGTACTGGATGTAACTGGTATTTGTGATAGGCAGTTGTTGGATTACATTAAAACAATCAGGCCAACCCTCCCCAACAGACATTGGATCAAGGAAAACACCTTTATACCAGGTGTCTTCTAATCCATGGGATTTGACGTTTACACTGCATGGCTAGGTGTCTTGCTATGCAGTGCCAGTGCTCTTGCCAGCAATCAGTCACCTTGAATCTGGCCATGCGTCATTGTGGGGTCTTATTGTGCCGGCCACAGTCTCAGATGGCCATAGTGTTGCGGGCAGCACTCCAATACTGCTGTCTTTAATCAGGCCCCGGAAAGCTGTAATCGGCCGTGCCCATCTCTCTTCACATCTCTCCTGCTCGTCGTCTTCCCACAGGCGCTGCAGCTCTTGAAAACTGGAAGCAAAAGCAGACATAAATGCACTCGCTTAAGATTTTACGATGCTCCGCTCCATTTTATTTGCAATTAATTTCCTCCCGGAGCTCCTCTCCAATGCATTTTACCCTAAAGGGTGCAAGAAAGAGTGGGGGCTGTTTCACTGCTGCATGACTGTCCATGTGTGGGTGGCTTTGTTTCTGGTTGTCAGCCCCCTCTCTCATATGGAAACACCCTGCCCTCCACACAGCATGAGGCTGCGTGGAGAAAGCCAGCAGAGTTGCGTGTGAAGCTGACCCAGGGTGGAGAGGAGCACTTTGGGAAGATGAGGCGTTTTGATTGTGAAAGCATTAACCCTTTCACTATGCAGATAGAGCTGGGAGTTTTCTACTTAAAATTCACTGAATATGAAATTCTACATTAATGTTGTTTAAATAAGGTTATTTAAACAAACACTTTTATTAAGTATTAAGGAGCAGCTCTATTACTGTAGATTAAGATGGCATGGGGACTGGAAAAGGGGGTTAAGTTAGAAACACCACCGTTGTGTGTCCATACACATTGAGAAGTGTTATTATAAACACAGCACAATATAGCTGTATGATTTCACTGTCCTTTTGTGCAAACCACTCTAGTAAATCTGTTTTCTTCCAGTTGTATTTGTATTTTGTGTATATAGCCCTATGACAACACAAGATGGGATACCGTTACCATGGAAATCCCTGTGTGTTGTGAATATTAAGATTCTTCCTTCAGAAGACATTTTGACCTTTGTAATTTCCTGCTTGTGTACCCTCCCCATGACTCGTTGTAGAACTTCAAAGTGCTACCGTGGCATGCTGGGAAGGCTAGAACACCCTGTACATATAACTGTACTGATTCTGTAACTTCAAACGGTTGTTGGCCCTTCCTCAGTTTTTCAGCAGTGACACTGAAAACACAGATCAAAGCGGAAGAGAGCAATGCACACAGTGGTCCAACCACTCTCTTCAGCAAAACAGGGCCTAGGCCTAGGGGCCACATAGTCCGAGCCTTTCAGGGATGAAATGGAGAAGGCAAGGGTCGTAACGTTTGGTCAAACAGAGTAATTGCATCTGTTTGAGGGCTCTGTGGGATTGAGAGGCTTACTGTCACCGTTGTATGAAGTATCGGGACATCTTTGTATGTCCTTGGCATGACCTGATTTGATAGTCGTCAAATTAGAGTAGAGAACTGCCAATATATCACTGGACTAGGTCAGGAAACAGTCAAGACTGTGTATGCTTTCATGGTGATGAAAGTCTGTTTCTCAATATGATAATTATTTGATTACTTTCTCTTATCTAGCTATTGGTAAATAAATAGTGCTGTAAAGCCTGTCACGTCTCAAGTCAACACAGATTTACAACAGTTTAGATGGTTAACGTTGCTCTTCCTCTTCTACAGCAAAGAGCCTCGGGCAAGCTGCTGTTTGACCTGGTGTGTTCCCACATGAACCTCATCGAGGGAGACTACTTTGGCTTGGAGTTTCAAGACCACCACAAGATGATGGTCAGTGTAATAGAAGAGATCTCCGTCACTCCTGTGCATTTGTTGGTGTATGCTTTCTATTGCATGCCTGTTATGAACTCTCATGTGTTTCTCTTTGACACACAGGTTTGGTTAGACCTCATCAAGCCTATTGTCAAGCAGCTAAGGAGTAAGTGATCGTCTTTTTTACAAGAAAGACCCCGTTCTCTTTCTCTGACTCACTTTCTTGTAAGGAAATCCATATGATATACAGTATATGAGTTATACATTAAAATAAGAATAGGAATATAAAAACGCAGGCAGAAATATTTTCCTTTGGCACAAATGGGTCCTCCACATTTGACCTGTCCTGATTGCTTTGATGTTCGCTCAGTATGGCTCTGAGTAGAGTAATGTTATACCTGGTAGGGTAGTACTTTTATGTTCATTTTAACCCCTTTTTTGCTTTGCCTGTTTTTTAGCCATTCTTTGTGTTTCCTGTGTGTCTTGTACAGGACCCAAGCACACTGTCCTGAGGTTCGTGGTTAAATTCTTTCCCCCGGACCATGCCCAGTTAATGGAGGAATTAACCAGGTAGGAACACAGGCCACATACTGTACATACTGCCACACTGCGTCATCTCTGGTCACTCCAATGGACACATGGGCACAACAACGGAGGCTCAAAATAGTTCCCGGAAGTTAGCCTAGATACTAAAAGTACACTATACATTCTATTTTAAATGTAAATCTGTGCATTTATTGACTACTAATTGCCAAAAAAAAAAAAGTTACATATCTGTATATTCAAATTTCCCACCAAGCACTTCCTGGAACTATTTTGCCATAGTGACCGTGGGAAATTTCAAACTTCTGTTGGCGTAACTCTGTTATTTCCATGGCTCTGGTTCTTGGGAGTGTATTCATTGGTGGAGAATGTGGTTGTGCGGTAAAGTACCTCCTGAAAACGGTATGCTAGTAAGGGTTTCCATCATGAGTTATGCATGTCTGAATGTAAATGTAATCATTGAACGTGAGCACTAATACATTAAAACATGGGATCCAGTCTCCCTATGTGTTAATTTTCTCCTCATCCATGTAATTCACATCTCATGCACCATATTTCTCATTTAGCCTTCCCCATGGAGATTAGAGAGCTAATTATTTTCTGATTTTACTTCCCTCTTTGCAGGGTGGTTCATGACTAGCATTACTAGCGTTAGCATACTGCTGCGTTTGTTCTCATAGTAACAAAAAATGTCAGTTTGCTTCCCCTTACGGTGAATGTGCCTGTGTATTCATAGTGCATTGTAAGTATTCATAGGAAGTCAAGATAAAGAATTGTTAACCTCTTATGCTAATACCAGAACATTGTGGAGGAAGTGTTTTCTTTTTAGAATTAGATATTTTAAATATAAAATAAATTGTTTTGCCACAGTAATAATCTTGAAAAACATGTTAAGATTAATTTATGAAATTAATGAATGCAATGTTCTGGTTCATCGGACCCTCAAATGTACAGTACTGTATCTTATGAAGTTTACAGTACACAGCAATTCTTTGCTGACCTAATTCTTGTATAGACTCTGGGGTTGTGATGCGTTCTCATATCCATCTATAATGAATGCTGGTGTTTTCCAACTCCTTGTCCAGGTACCTGTTTGCTCTCCAGATTAAACAGGATTTAGCCTGTGGACATCTGATTTGCAACGACACCAGCGCAGCTCTGATGGTTTCCCATATAATCCAGTGTAAGTCCCATCTGACTTTTCCTTCCGTTGCTAGGTGCAGGAAATCCTCCCAGCAGGTAACCAGAGAAGACATGACGCTTTGCCTCAAACCACGTCAGATCACGTACCGCCACAAATTGAAAACTGAGAAGGCGTTGCTATGGATACCTTTCAGTAGGATGTTTTTGAAGGTAGTCTGGGCGAGGCGTGCCAGAAACAAACGCAGGCAGCAGCAACTTGCCTGCGTAGCAGCCTAACATTTCTAGCCTTGATCCGTTGGCGCAGAGAAGTCCGAACCGTGATCAAACACATCCATTGTTATGGTGCTAATACAGTAGTGTAGCAACTGATGTGCAGGTGTTGTTTTTACTCAAGTAACATAAACCGTATTTAACTGTTTTTTTTCCCCGTCTTCTTTCTGTCTAGCTGAGATCGGGGACTTTGAGGAGAGCCAGTGCAGGTCACATCTCCTCAATAACAACTACATTCCAGAGCAAATGCCCCTGATAGATAAAATCATGGAATTTCACTCAAAGAATCTGTGAGTTGTGGTGGTTATGGAATCGAGTAAACCGTCTTTATACAAGCTGCTTCTTGGATCTAATAGTGGGGTTTTTTCTATCACTGCTGAAAGCTCGCTCAAGGCTGAAATATCAATTTCTAAATTGTTGCAGACCTCATGCTAGGTCCCGTGGGAATGTTAATGTTAAAAGTAAGATAGCCAATTCAGGCAAAAGGCCACTGGATGAATAAGCTGTTTCACAGTGTTCTCTGTAGAAACCTTTCTAATGGTAAAAGAAAAAAAGAAAAAAAAAGAAAAAAGGAAGTCCTTTGCAACCAGATTTCTTCTTTTGCTGGAGGTGAATGTGCTCTTGTCCAACACAACTAGTGGCTGCAGTGCTCCCTGAAACCTGTAATTTTCCCTCAGACCGGCCTAATTAGTCACACCACTGCTGACAGTGTGGTCTTGTGTCCAATGGCTCTTTGGAGCTATTATAAAGATTCAGTTGTTTCCCTAGGTTGTTGGGTCCCCACAAAACAGTTGGGAGATTCACAGAGCTCCTCCCACTATCCTCCCTCAGTGTCCTCATCAATGCAGGTGGACGAGGCAGAAGCCAGTCTCACCCCAGTGCTATAATGAGCCAGTAAAGGACCAGTGGACAGCTGACACATGAAGCGAGCGCCATTAGATTTCACTGGAATGTAGTTCTTTTACATTTATCTTTCTGGATTTCTGCTGCCATGGCATCATGATGAGAGTTAAATGACTCATTAAAAGCCTCACACGGGAAACGGGACAATAATTAGCAAAGCCAGTATAGTGGCTTTGTAAGATTATGTGCCAGGATTGAAGATATTTGTACCAAATTGCAGTAATTATAATCTGTTCTCTAGTATCCACCGAGTACATATAAATGGCTCTCCACTTCTGCTGTGTCACTTGTGCTCTACATGCCTTCACCAGATCCGATCCATGGGGCTGATCCAATTAAATCAATTTAGGTAGTTCTACTGTCAAGCATCAGCCATGTCTAACCTACCCAGGCCACACTATCAGCAGCAGGTTTCTAAAATGCATCCAAGTCCTAAAATAGAGATTGGCTGTCATTTACTTTGCAACTTAACTTTAAACTTAACTTAACACTGGAATCGG
Organism: Forbesichthys agassizii; assembly: GCA_026546735.1. Lineage (NCBI taxonomy): Eukaryota > Metazoa > Chordata > Actinopteri > Percopsiformes > Amblyopsidae > Forbesichthys > Forbesichthys agassizii. The sequence continues at coordinate 19,905 of JAODLL010039057.1, forward strand.
ATCAGTATTCTGTTTTGGCCGATACCCAAAGTGCTAGTATCTGTTTTGATATTGGGACTGAAAAACTGGATCGTGTTATCCTTAGTTCAGAATAGTGGCGAACATGTTTGATTTAAACTGAAATTTTGAAAGATTTTTGTAAACATATATTAGATTTAAGCTGTCACCCTTTGTCCGGCGTCAATGTGTGAAGATAACTACTTCCTCAAACACTTTGCTTTTGTTCGCAAACATTTGCGGCGAACATAAAGCAAACGGAAAACTGTTTAAATTTGTTTGCAAACGTTTGCTGTGTCCGCCAATTCTGAACGCACCTCTGCAATCGCTCTTGTGCCATCAGTGGCCACACACCAGCAGAATCTGACTACCAGCTACTAGAGGTGGCACGCAGACTGGAGCTGTATGGGGTCCGGCTTCACCCTGCCAAGGACCGCGAAGGCACCAGGCTCGATTTGGCTGTGGCGCACACCGGGGTCCTGGTCTTTCAGGTGAGCGGTGCTAGCTAGTGGTAGCTGTGCTAGCTAGGTCAAACATGTCACTTCTCAATAACAGTGTGCTGGTGCATACTGAATATAGACACGTATTTCTGCTCAACCAAAGTAAAAACGTTCTCTACAGGGACAAACAAGGATCAATGCCTTCAACTGGTCGAAAGTTCGTAAGCTGAGCTTCAAAAGGAAACGTTTCCTCATCAAGCTGCGGCCAGATCTCAATGTAAGTTAGGCTTTAACTGTACAGTGCAGCCTTTCAGTTGATTTAGTTGAAATACAATACAGACTGATAAGAAGTTGGTCTAAGTCAGATATCTGTCTCCAGAGTGCATATCAGGACACGCTGGAGTTCCTGATGGCCAGTCGGGACTGCTGTAAAGTCTTCTGGAAGATCTGCGTTGAATACCATGCCTTCTTCCGCCTGTTTGAGGAGCCTAAACCGAAGCCCAAGCCTGTTCTCTTCACACGAGGCTCCTCCTTCAGATTCAGGTAGACCCCATATAACATGTTGCTGTCTCCCAAGACAGGAGGCCGATAGGACTTCTGATGAAGAACTGGAACCGTTCCTGGTTTCACTTATGCTTTTCTGACACCAGACAACCGACAAACCGCTTCTCCAATACCCTTAATCACCTCGTTTGTACTTTTCTTCACAGTGGTCGTACACAGAAGCAGGTGATTGATTACGTGAAGGAAGCCGAGTTTAAAAAGATCCCATTCGAAAGGTAAAACGTCTCAGCTGTGGCTATTTAAAGTGGCTGCACAGACCGCAGCAGAACTGAGTAAATGCTCTCTCCTCTCTGCTAGGAAACACAGTCGTGTCCAACACAACAGTCGCCTCTCTCCACTGCCTTCTCCACGTCGCACTGAGGTGCCATCAGAAGTCAGTGTGCTGCGTATTGTTTAAGCAAACGTAGACCATAATGCTCCACGTGTGTGTGTGTGTGTGTGTGGGGGGGGGGGGGGGGCCGCATTTTTGTAAAGGCAATGTGGAGAGGAATACCAGCC
>JAODLL010039068.1:0-21401 GCA_026546735.1 Forbesichthys agassizii
CGCTGTGGTGAGGGGTGGTGGTGAGGGGTGGTGAGGGGTGGGGGTGGTGGGGGTGGGGGGTGGTCGTATACAATTCTTGCTGTTGACACCTAGGTGTGGGGGGGGTGGGGGGGGGTCAGGTGGAGGAGGGGCCGGGGCCCAGGTTGACGCTGGGGGCTTGTGTTTCCTGGCCGGCCTCCGACTCAGCGGCAGCGGGGGGGGAGGGTGTGGGAGCGGGGGGGGAGGGAGGGCAGGCGGGCTGCTCGCTGCCCGGGTCCTGCAGGTGGTAGGTGCCCAGGGAGTCTTCCAGCGCGGCGCGGTACTGCCCCCGGTGGTGAAGGCGGAACTGCCGCAGAGCCTCCAGCAGGTGAACCGCACCGCCTTCTCCCTCCTCAATCTCCTCCTCTCCTCCTCCTACTCCTCCAGCACCTCCTCCTACCCCCCCCGCACAGGCCTGGGGTGACACGCCAGCATCAGACTCCAGGCTCACGCGCACACACACACACACACACAATGTACTCGCACACGTGGCCTATTCATTTGCATGTTAACCGCATGTTTAGCATGGCATAAGGTTGGAGACGCAATCACACACACCACGGTCACCTCTATAAACCAGTGTGTGCGCACGTGCACGCACACACACTAACACACACACGGTAGCGGCTAGCACTGTCACTAAAAAGTATCTGTGATATTCAAATGAAAGGAAAAATAAACATCTGGTGTAGAAGGAGCCCTGCACATCGACGATACGAGCGCGCACACACACAGGAGTAAGTGCAACATAACCTATATTCTAAACAAGCCTTCCGTTTCTAGTGTATTCAGGTAATGCCAACAATTATTACTATTCATGCCAACCGACACCCATTCAAAAAATGTATCAAGGTGCTGCCATGTGTGACCATGGCAACATGCTACTTTTCAACATAAAAAAAAAAAAACGCCCATTTTAGTTTCACTAAAGCCCTGGCTCCAGAACAGTGCTTTAAGCGCCCTGTGTGTGGAGGTGCGTCTGGACTGGAGGGGTCAAAGGTTAAATATGATTCAGAAAGATCAACTCACCCCTTCCTCTTCTCTGTGAGGGTTCAGTTTGTTGTACACCGCCTCAATGACACTCCGCCTGTCATGGCACACAATTAGTGCTTAGAGAAGCTGCTCTCACAAACAGACCCAGCTCATTGTTGAAAATATGAACAAATGACATTTAAAATAGTATCTGCTAGCATATATTATGCATGTGAATAAAACAACCAGCATTTAAAAAAGAGGATACTGGGTGCGTCTATGGGCTAGAAGAGCTAGCACATTATGATTACAACACCGGGAAATAGCAACAGGATTTACATCAACATTCCTAGATGCTGCTTTTGGCCACAGCATTGTTATCGACATCGAGGATTCACATATTTATAGTTGAGGCTGACCATTATAGTGAACATAAAATGTCTATTTGTGTTCCAATAGCTTGTGTGGGATAGTTTAATCAGGAGCGCACAAGCGCTTCGTCAATTTTATCACAGTTTTTAAATCAGCAGACAGGAACCAGTGCAGTCTGCTGATAAAATATGGGGTGGAAATGGGTGGTTTGGCACAATGTGACGTGCGATGAGCCCGCTAGGGTTGGAATGCTGTCTGTATGGTTTGTGTGGAGGGCTTGAAAGCAGGGATTTACTTGCTGGCTAGGCCTCCACCGGGGGGAAGGTTTGGGATGTTCTCCATGGCAATGCTCCTCAGGACGGACAGCAGATCAGGGATTCCCTCATCCTCACAGGCCACCAAAAGTTCTGGGTGCACGCAAGGACACGCACATATGCACACGCGCACACACACACACACACACATCAGGAGGACAGCAGTTAGTTATATGACCAAATAGCTCTCAAAGGAGAGTTTAACAGTTTGCTAAATCCCCGTCGACACATCTGTAGTTCACATCATCGTGTAGCCAGTTCCTGAAGTTGTGAGGATTACAGGGCAAGGTCATCGCTAACACATTAGGCGGTAAACCACATTCAAGATGGTTCCAGCGGCGCACAGACATGCTAATGACATCTCAACGTAAGCTACCATAGCACATAGCAGCCCAGGTTCAAATATTTGTGCTACTCGAGGAATGCTTATTTCGTCCAGCTTGGGTACATAGTAACTGGGCCTTTCGGAGCTGGAGTGCTTAATAAGCATGGTTCAAACAGATTTGAGAAAATACAGTTTCAAAAATCTCCTTTAGCTGTAAAACAGTAAAACATAACAAATTAAACCATACGTTTCACAGAGAAAGAGAAAGTGTGTGCATGTGTGCGTATGTGTGCTTACTCTCAACGCGAGTCTCCAGGTATTTATCTAGCTCCTCCTCTTTCTTCACGGCCTCTTCTGAGATCTTGGGGGCTCCGGGTAAACATACCAAGACCACGCTCATATTGTCCCTGCTCCCCTGGAGGAGGAGGAGGAGGAGGAGAAAGAAAGGGAATACAGGGGAGGAGAGAGAGTTGGAAAAGTATTAGGGGCTGCGACAACAGAAGCTCCATGTTTGCCGCCACAAGAAACAGAACAAGGATTTTCCCCCCACTGACCAGAATGGAAAACATAAATCCACTTAGATTCATTTCAAGTGACTCCCTCCCAATATATCTCACTTCTTTTTAACTGAGACAAGGTGAATGTCAAGAGGAACAAACAAGCACGTCATTAAAGCCTATAATAGAGCCTCGTTCTGTTTGACACAGTACACTGCGGCCCAGGACAAAGACGGCTTACGAGCCTGTCGACGTGAAAGTTGTCAACATGCTGGTGAAGCGGCGCTAAGCATACCCTTCAATGACAACCTACCGGGCTGGAAAGCAACCACAAACATATAACAACTTATCCAGTTAGTTAGCAGTTAGGTAACAACAAGGTGAAGGATAGGTGAGGTGTAGAAAACTATTCAGCAATGTCAATAATTCAATTCACTTCAGTATAAGACTTCTATGAAAGAATAGAATCGGGAGAAAACATTTTATAGTGATATTACCGGTAATATCTCAAAACTGTGAATCGTTCTCACTTTTTTATTTTTTTACACCAGATCTTGTTAGGGTAATTAAGCAAATAAGCAAAATGCCAGTGTGTGTGCGTGCGCGACCTACCTTGTGCAGGCAGGTGTCCACCACCCAGTTGCACACCTTCTCCAGGTCGTCGCACACCAGCAGCCGCGAGCGCACAAACTCGCACAGCTCCTCGTTGGACATGACGTCCCAGATGCCGTCGCAGGCCAGCACCACGAACTCGTCGCCCTCGGACGCGCGCTCCAGCACGCAAACCTCCGGCTCGGGGCTCACTAGCTGCTCCGTGGGGCCCTTGCCGTCCACGCACTTGTAGTCGTAGTCCCCCAGGGCGCGGGACACGGCCAAGGAGCCGTTGACGCGCTGGATCATGACCGAGCCGCCGGCGTTCTGGATGCGCTCCTTCTCGCGCGGGTTGCAGGGCTTGTGGTCCTGCGTGGAGAAGCCCACGCGGGCGTCGCGGCTGAGCACCGCGCGCGAGTCTCCGCAGTTAATGAAGTAGAGGTGGGTGGGGCTGAGCAGCACGCCGACCGCAGTGGAGCCGCTGCGGTCCAGGCCCTGCCGCAGGTCCGAGAAGCTGCGCATGTACTCGTCGATCTCCAGGAAGCCCGAGCGAATGCCGTCCTTCACGCCTTCCACCGAGTCGGGCGCCCCCGATGTGAAGTCGCCCCCCCCGGACAGGATGTGCTCCAGCAGGTGGCCGGAGCAGTAGTTGGCCACGCGGGAGCCAGCGTGGCCGTCGTACACGGCGAAGAAGGACCAGTCGGTGAGGCCGCGGGGCAGGCCTACCACGGCCGTGTGGGCGTCCTCCATCTCCACGCGCCAGCCCTGCATGGAGCTCAGGCCGTAGCGCAGCCCGTTGCCTTCGCCGTGGGCGCTGTGCTTCTCCGTCTTCGGCTTGTCCAGGAACGCACCCATCGCTGCCTATAGCTGGGGGGAGGGGGGGGACACATGCGGCAGCGGGGGTGTTAGCGTCAACGGCATGACCAAAAACTTTTAAAAACGTGCACCTCGTCGCTAGCATCCCGCACACACGTGCGGCTGTGCCAATAAAACGTGTGCCGGGGACAAGTGGGGAGCCAGCCAAGTTCGAATAAAAACTTTAAAAACAGCTAAATTAAACTTTGTTGGCAGAGCCAGAGCGCAAACCTGTTTTGTACCGCCACGCACACCACAAGTGCAGCTCAGCTGCACTGTACGGGGTCATATGGTAATACTGCATGGGTTCAGACATCATGCACATGACTTCAGCTTCCTCTCACACTCACTCACACACACACACACACACACACACAAAAAAGACCAATAAAAATGTTTTATTGGTCTGGTGGTGTGGGGGGCATAGGCACGGTTGCGTGGCAACAGGGCGCCATGCTGTGCATGCTTTTAATAACTATGGATGATGACAGTCAGAGATCACGACTGCGGGACAAAGATAGCAGAGCAAGAAGCTCTCAGCCCGGGATTACACTGCATCTGGAAGCATTGCAGAGCACGCACGCTCCCCCACCCACCCCCCCACACACACACACGCGCACGCCCCCACACACACAGCTTAGCGATGAGCACAGGCTTGCTAATACCATTAGCCTGTCTACAGGCCGGAAGTGGGAGGATAGCGTATGCAGTAGAGGCACGCCTCAAACATTAGACCTAGCCACTGGAGCTAACAACATCAAGACACGAGTATGTCTATTAGAACACAATAAAACCCAGCGAGTCTACAGGCCTGGGGGGTCTTAAGCCCCAGCAGACGTGTGCCTAGAAAAAAGGGTGGTCGGTGCATTAGTTGCTGGTGGTTGAGCAGAACGCATGTGCGTGCGTGTCCCCTCTACACGTGTGCAATGCAACAGACTGTGTGTGACAGAATGACATTCTATAAATACTTAAGGTACTGGTTTGGGTGTCATGCCCAGGGTAGGGCAGCGCGTACACCCATTCATTCACACTAGGGATGGCACCGATACAATACTGAGGTCGGAAATCGGTCCGATACCGACTTCAATAGCTGGATTGTTATCTGTGACAAACAGTTGTAACCGATCCATGGGGCTGATCCAATTAAATAACTTTACATGCGTAGATCTACTGTCAAGCATCAGCCATGTCTAACCTACCCAGGCCACACTATCAGCCTCAGGTTCCTAACATGCATCTAAGTCCTAAAATAGAAATTTGCTTTAACACTGGAATCGGATCAGTACTCGGTACCGACTGATACCCAAAGTATCTGTATCGGGACTGAAAAAACTGGATCGTGCCAATTCATACTATAGCTCTTCTCCTGGCTGAGACACCCTGCCACAACTTGCATTGCCATTCAAGCATGGCATATGTGAACATACAAGGTGTGGCGTGTGTGTGTGTGTGTGTGTGTGCGCGCACGCGCATGTCGGTTATGAGTGATCTGCTCTGTTCAGCAGCAGCAATTCTTTCTAAAAATAAAACAAAACTCACTGGCATTGCCTAGCAACCGGCCACCCTTCAAAGCAAACATCCAGGCTGGGATTCATTCAGCGACATCCCCACTCCATGTTAACACACACACACACAAGCAGCCAAGCAACACAGACAAATAGATCATATCATACATGTCTAATCCACTATGCAATGGTGAGGAAGATCTCATAAAAATAAAAAAAACACACTAAACGAACAGAAACTAGCTTTATTCAGACGGCAGACCGAAACCAGTCATTTCTCGACCACTTAACCCACTCAAAACTGCTGTCATCTTTGTAACCGCAGGTCGAAACCTACCCCCCCACCTCACTCCCACACACACGCACGGCGAGAGATGCACATGGCTGCCAAAAAACCGACTGGCTCGGAAAAGGGAAGTGGCGGTCAGGGACTGCGTAATGCCAGCGAGGGCTTGAGAGCAGTCCTCGCTGGCGGGCTTGTATGCATGTGAGCTGTCTGACCAGGTAAACACTAGGCACAATGGCTCCTGCTTGTCGTGCTTGTTTGCACAACAACAAGTCAGATGTCACTGCCTGTACACCTACATACAACTGCTGCTTGTTGTGACCAACATGAGAAGGTCAAATGCCTACAACCAAACCACACCTCAAGCTCCATGCGCCACACATTCACATGTTTAGCTTGTGCCCCCCTTGTGTTGACGGTTCAGGGACCCTGTGGCCAATTGCGTAGCCCGAACATTGTGCATGCAAATCTTGTCCACCGATGGTTTTTATAAAAACCCAAGCTTACCTTGACAGAAATAAACTATGCAGGGAGCAAGTCAAGCCTGCCAATCATGACTGTGCCAAGTGCATATGAAGTGGTATAGTAATTAGGATGCAGAACAAGCTGCCATTTTAAGATACTTATGCTCACTATAGCTGTGGATAGAAGAGGATGTTTAGACTATAGCTCACAATCACAACAACCACTGTGTTCCATTAAAACCAAACCAGTACAGATGGGTGACACATGACTATGCTACTGGCTTACTACTGGTCACTTCAAAACCAAACAGTTTATGAATGAGCCACACGAGAGCACTTCATTTAACCTTCTTTACCACTTTTGACATCACTGTTGATTATAACGCTAAACTCTGTATAACATTAGTCAGAATTTAAGGTTATAATCCCCTAAATCAGCAAACAACAACTAATAGAGATTATCTTATTTCGACTTAGAACCATGCATCAGTCAGTCAAACTTCTCTTTTGCCCGACTATTTCATCACACAGTGTGTAGTAAAGCAACCGTGTGTGTAGTAAAGCAACCACCACACAGTGTGCAGTAAAGCAACCACCACACAGTGTGTAGTAAAGCAACACAGTGTGCAGTAAAGCAACCACCACAAAGTGGCTGTGTTTGAAATGTAAACTTGTTCCCTATATAGTGAATCAGCCATTTTGTAGTGTTGTTCGAAATCCCAACCATTTTTGGTTCACTATCGATGTACACTACATCGATCGATGTATACCACAATGCATTGCAGAAAACATTGACAGGAGAATAAGAGGACGTCCGATTATATTACTACGATAGATAAATGCTGTTTACAACTTAAGGAGGGACACATTTTCATTGATTAAAGTCACTAATAAAAGTAGTAAACTCACCAATGTGTAATTTATATTTTGCGTTTAAAATCGATTGTTGCATTGGGGTTTTATGATGATAATGTTTGACCTAAGGATTATGTTGACACAGTAGATCTGTGCAAAGCAGGCAATACCTTTTACTGACCGATCTTTGGTTGTTTTTTGTAGTATAGTCTACAAAAACATTTCTGATTATGAAGATCAGTCTGATAAATTAAGCGAAAATCCAGAGTAACATGGACAAGTAAGATATTGCTTTTATTAAATATATTTTCTTTTTACTGAACTATGTATATTGTTACCGTAGCGTATGGATGTAGTTGACATGTCCAGTAGCCTACACTTTCAGTGTATTCAGGTTACCGTACTCGTGGGCATATCACTACTACTTTTGAAGGAAAGGCAGTTACTGTCTGCTACTGGTACCCTAGACTGTAATTCATTTGTAGTGCCTGCTGAGCAATTCTTCTCAGCCGTGTTACCATGCTGTGGCTTCTCTTCTGTCATATGATAAACATTTTAGCTGTGTAAACAAAAAAGCTAGGCTACCGTACGTAGCTCGTGTGATTATTATCGTAATTTCCCAGCTATTAACCACGGGTAATACATTGATTTTGCAAACTGTCAGCAGCTCTGTGGCTAATACTCGGGTGCGGTCTATACAAGGGGTTAAATGTATTTTTCTCTCATTGGGCTATTTTTATTTTAGGGTAAATTTGGAGATATTAATTATACATCCAAAACAATTTTTTTTCTATGGTAGTAGGACAATCTAATAGGGATGTCACGATAACAGAAATTTAGTAGTCGATACCAATACCAGTGTAATTCCACGTTTCTCGATACTAATTTCGATACCACGGGGCAAAAAAGTATGTATGTATGTATATATATATTTTCACATATACTTAAATGAGGCTCTGAGTCTAACTGTTTATGTAGCCTAGCTAAGTACATTATCAGTTATATAAATCTCAGTATATCAAGCTCATAACGTTGTTTGCTGAAATTGCCATCAAATATAAAGTCAAATGTCATCTCTTCTGAGACTGGGGGATTATCTACAGTATGTGCCATGGGGTTGGCTACTGTAATATTGTGTATACATAGCATGAATGGTATAATGTCTGATGCTAATTGAAGTCTGTGGCTTTGTGTTGGGTGCTCGGGGCTCCGCGGAAGTACCACCGGGACCTCCGTGACTTGGTGCCCACACAAGAGTGCTTCTAGGGCGGGTAAACATTCACAGAGATCCCGATCAGCGCTACGTAGGTATCAAAAGCGTGAGGCAAAAAAGTGTCGGTTAAAATGCATTGTAGTAAATTACAGCATACACACGTGGATGTTTGCAACACAAATATGCAATGTAGTCCTACATATTTAATTCACTTCAAGGCTGATTTTGCTTCACTTTTTCCAGGCGATGTGTTTATCAACGAACCATTGATGTCACATGACAGTAGCGGAACTTTTTACTCAGCCGGTAAAGTCTTGATAAGATGGAAACTCTTGCTGTAAAGGTCGTAGGCACCGTTTGCATTTCTTAAGGTATTGTTCTTTGTGAATGTATTACCCTCTGATAATTCCCCTGGAGCGCAAATTAGCCTGCTGCTTTTTTTTCTAGACGAGTGGAGGCGGAGGACTTCCATGGTACCGTACGCACGTATGATTTCCGGTACTGTACAAAAACGAGTACCGTCATGTTTTCTACATTTTGGCATCGACTTGGTACTGAAGTATCGGTTCTCGAGACATCCCTACAATCTAACAAGATAGAGGGCTTTTCACATGGGAATTGGTATCCCGCTTTCCGTCCTGCCCGCCTCTCATGTGAAAGGCAAATCTACTGCAGTCACGAAAGCGATGAGTATGGTTTAGAGGTAACCATGAAAACAGAACACTAAACAAACCATAAAGATGAACCATCTACATATGGTTAATAGACAAGTTTATTGATAAAAATTACATTAAATACTGACCTGCGGTTATTAGTCGAGAAATTATAGTACGCTACAACAATGAAACGCTTTAAAAAAACGGTTATTTTAATGTACTATTTACTGACTGCTTTGCATGGATAACGTTAATTTACATTGCCCATTTTATTTCATATAGTATCCAACCTGCATCACCCTTCCAAAAAGTGGACATTCTGTACACAGCTCAAGTGTAGTAAAGCAACCGCAACTCAGTGTGTAGTAAAGCAAGTTGCAACCACCACACAGTGTGTAGTAAAAAAACACACCGTGTAGTAAAGCAACACACCGTGTAGTAAAGCAACACAGTGTGTAGTAAAGCAAGTTGCAACCGCAACACAGTGTGTAGTAAAGCAAGTTGCAACCACCACACAGTGTGTAGTAAAAAAACACACCGTGTAGTAAAGCAACACACCGTGTAGTAAAGCAACACACCGTGTAGTAAAGCAACACACCGTGTAGTAAAGGAAGTTGCAACCGCAACACAGTGTGTAGTAAAGCAAGTTGCAACCACCACACAGTGTGTAGTAAAGCAACACACCGTGTAGTAAAGCAACACACCGTGTAGTAAAGCAAGTTGCAACCACCACACAGTGTGTTGTAAAGCAAGTTGCAACCACCACACAGTGTGTAGTAAAGCAACACACCGTGTAGTAAAGCAAGTTGCAACCACCACACAGTGTGTAGTAAAGCAACAGTGTGTAGTAAAGCAAGTTGCACAGTGAGTTGCACAGCAACAACCCCAGCCACTCACCACTCCCAATCTGCCCCTGGTTCTCCAGCGTTCCTGCCCCTCTGTCTTCACACAGTAGCTGCTGACTCAGAGTGAATCAGTCACTGGCCTACCCCCCCCCCCCCCTCTCTCCCTATCTGCTCAGCGGGGCAAAGGTCCAGCTGTAGGTGATAATGACACACATTGGGTCAGCTGTGCTTACCACTGCCACCTGATCTACATAAAGCAGCATTGATAAAGAAAGGGATACCTCTCTGGCGGCTGCCAAGCTGCCCTTGTACCCGTTGCACCAGAGAGAATTCTATAAAAAAACTAAGTGTGAATTAGTCCAAAACAGAAAATGTTTCGGTCTAAACATCTTTAGACCAAGGTTATCCTTAATAGAATAAGCGTACAAAAGTTTTATCCATATTTGTATTTTAAAACAAAGATCTTCAAAGGCATTTCATTAATTATGAATTACCATTGTAACAAAAACTGGCTACTGTGCTGGGCCCTTAGATGACAAAATAAACAATGCCTTTTGACCTAAAACATACACCAACACCCAGCAAGCACTATATGCGTCTCACAAAAGGCATTATAATTCCATTTTAATTGTATGATGCAATAATAACCTTATAAAATATGTATTAATTGTGCAGTTCAATAAAAGACTAGAATAATGATTCCAGAGTGTAATTCTTCTAACAACTGACTGATGTACATTATTTGGTTCAAATGTTTTATTTAAAGTACGGAATAAATGAATATTTATATAAAGATTCAAACCAAATAAATGGATTGAATTCATCTCCAGGACAGGCCATCCATTTCCCTCTAGCAAATTACAAAATAATTGTATTTTGTCATTGTAATCTGGCACCGGAGCTTTAAGATAGACTGTCTCAGAGCATTAAGCACACACTACATTATACTACATTAAGAGATGAGTCACACAGTTTAGGTAACACCATGTTCAGGTTTCATGTAATAGTGTAGTAAGGGAACTTTAAAAAAAATATATTTTTTTTTTAAATGTTGTAAATACATAATGTGTATATGCCTAATTAAAAGATCTTGCGTTAATAAATAAATATATATCAAGCATAATTATAACAGTAATGTTGAGACAGCAATACATTAGAGTCAGTGACAGTGGTTGTACTGAACCCACCTGTTGGAAGGGCTACACAAGCCATACACAGTATATTAAACAAATAAAAATAAAATTTAAAAAAGTAAGTAAAACATGTCTTTTCAAATTTCCTTTTGTAAATAACGCTGAAAAATGTTTTTTACAGCATTAAAGTTTTGGGTAGTTAGTGTTTAGGAGGCTGCAATAAATGAAGGTTTCTACAAAATCTTAATTTTTTGGACTTTACTATGGACATATTAGTTCTGTTTTTTAGAACATGTTATAGCCACATTTGTCCTATCCACTTGACAATGATGTTAGCTAACAATGCTGTTAAACTCGATAAGTGATAATCTGCAGTGTCTCACATTTATTTATCGTCAGAATCATAGTAAAGTATTAGTAAGTAAAGTATAAGCATATTTCCATACACATTTCATCTTAATTAACAATGTGTTGTCACCAGAATTTCATAACATGGCTGGTGCATATTGGCATGTATTGAAAATGTACATGCAAGTAAATATTATCGAAGGGCACATTAAATGTCCCAGTTTGAAGGGTGCCGTTCGGTAGAGATTTGCTGTGCAGCTGCTTTGAAACGTAGCAGATACCATTTTAAAATAAGCATTAGTCTGAGATTTTTTTAAATTGCCTTTGTCGGACTCGTAATCTACAGGTTTATTATGGTAATTTGACTATTAAATAATATTAACAGCCAACTGTATCACTTGAGGTAATCGCGAAATACGTAACATTATAAACAATGTCAAACTGATAGACTGAATGAAATGGGACATGCATTGAATGGTGAATGTTTTGTATAGCGTTAGTAACATTATATTGGCTAGGTAGCTCAGCTAACTACTCATAAATGCAATAAAAGTAGCTATCCTATCGTTACCGTAGCATACTAGCACATATAGCTAGGTTAGCTCACCGGGGATCAGACTACATGCTGGAGGACAACGTGTTCAATCATTACCTTGCATTCAAAATTAGCTATATAACGTGATCGAAGTTGTTCGGGAACTCAAAACAACAATAGTGCTTATAATGCGTCATTTGTGTTTTTGAAATACATCGCACATAACAGCATAATAGTAATCATAGCCTTGTTGTTTTGGAAAAGCTAATTTTATGTTTACCAACCAAGTGAGCACATGCTGAACTCCATTTCATATTACACTGGTCCCTCTGCGTTAAGGCCTAGCTGTTGGCCAACGAACTCAAGGTAGCTACGCTGGCTAACAGTTAGCTGCTGCTTGTCAAACCTCAAGCTATTGACGTTAACGTACATGCTAGCTAGCTACTTACGTCTTCCTGCTGTTATTCGAATGTGGATCCAACCTCAGTCCTCTGCGGGGCGTTGATCTGTAAAGGATATATCACCTAGCTATCCAACAGGCCAACGTTAGCTAGCTAGCTATCTTGTTATGTTTCCTTATTTGACAAAAATAATCGAGATTGGCCTCAGATCAGCGGCGATAATTCCTTTCTCGGAGGTTCCCTGCTTGGATAGCGTTGATTTTTACGCATGTTTGACACCACTTCTGTCTCTCACTACAAGCATGAACAATTCCGATCGCTCTAATACAAATATGGACACACTGAATTGGTTATATTAAATAACACGGACAAATCTCGCACTTTCGTCCATTGAAAGGCCAGAGCTATCCTTCGACTTTGGGTGCTGAACAGGAGGAGGTGCTATTTTGGTATATGCTCGATGATTGGTCATAAAACGGCTACATCCATTTACTAATAGGATGACTTTGATGTCAATCAGCTCTGCCTCTATCCAGAACTAAAATCCCATTGGTCTGTTCGTGTAGCGTGCTGACGTTTTATAAATGAGTACACTCGTTTTGAGACAATCAGAATAGAAATGTGTAGTTTCTCTGTGGTACTTTCATACATACAGTACACACACACGCACACATACAGTACACAATATGTAGACTGTAAGATCAATGGAATCACATTTTTGAATGAAAATAAATCATAAAAAATGCTAAACCATTAAATTAAACAGGCATTATCCTCCTAGATACTCATATATTGTATAGGCTGCAAAAATCTCTACATCCACACACAAAAAAGTTTGCTTAATTGCGTCAGTTGGCAGCCTATAGTCACCATTCACAAAGCATTTGCAGTAGCCCTATATGTGTGCCACAGTAATAGAAAATGTTGCTTTAATTTGAGAGTGACCCGTGTTGGTGAAAACCTATACATCACATTTTGGGCAGGCTATACTGTGTTTGTTTTTGAATGTGAATCCAATTGGATAAACCCCATGTGTGCAAACTCACAACACTATCGTGCAAGTGTGTGTTAAGAGGAAACAACTTTCACCAACACTCACTTCACCCTCCCTTTTCATAACTTGCGGGCACACAACCTATAATGATGTCACATATTTGCCGACAACTGCATCAAGTAAACAGGAAGCATTCCAATGGAAGAAGTGATTATTGCAGAGTCTGCTAACAAGAAGTACATTCATCTTAATGAGGCCACAGTAGGTTTGGGTAGGTTATTTTAAATGGAATCTGTTGCAGTTACTAGTTATCAGACTAAAATTATAATCAGTAATGTCATTTTTGGATTACCAACATTTTGTAACATAATCTGATTACTTTCCATTACTTTTATAATTCTTCACGCCTAAACATTTTTCTTTGAAATGCCATTCAAAACATTTTACTGCATTGCCGCACTAAATCCTTCTATTTTTGTGACCGTTTATGTTGCTCAGGGTATCATATTAAAGTAGGACTTTGTTTAAATTATTGATTGAAGTTAATGAATTACAATTACTGTTTTTTATTTTATTTTTAATTAGTGCATGTAATCAATCGCTTCCCATTCCTGGCTATTTGACTTATTTGTGTCCAGTTGCAAAACTGTATGTGTATGTACACAGATGTCACAAGAAAAGTGTGATGGCATATCAGATCAGATGCGTGTGCATGTTTGTGTGTGGCTGGATAGGGTCAAACAGGGTTTATCCCTTATTATTTTGTGTTGCTCCCTCAGGATTAGACTTAAGTCTTATTAATAAAAAACTCATCAGATATCAGAGCAGCTCTTCAAGAGCGCAACAAGGGTTATGAGACACAGGTCAGATTAAGGCCCTGCTAAAATCACAGCGTGGGTGAGCGCGTGTGGAGAGTGTCCATCCCCTGGGAGTGTATTGCTATTGCATGTGTAAGTGAGGGAGGGAGAGCGGGTAAGAGAGAGAGAGAGAGAGAGAGAGGGAGGAGTGGGTATTTAATTTTCCAGGATGAGGGATTTGCCCTGGCAAAATTTGATCATTCTGCTCAGATCTCAGCATGTTCAATCACAGCTTATCCCAAATATTAAACTCTCTCTCTTTTGTCCAGGCACTGCTCATTCCCTGACTTGCAGAAGCCCACACGCACATACACACACACACATATACACACATACACACACAAGCACGTGCTCACACAGTATACCACTTCAACTGCTCAAAGTATTATTGAGTAAAGTGGCCCGCTGACCCCGCTTTCAGATTGGGGTGGGCGTTGGTTTGTGTTGAATGGGGGTGAATGGGACCTCTTAAACATCACCTATAGACACCCTTGCCTTGGGTGCAAGGGCGAAGGCAAAGGGGTGGGACTGTGAGGGGGTGGGGGTTGGGAAGGGGTCTTGAGCATCTTAGGAAGAGGCTCAGGGTTGTAAAAAAAAACAAAACACACAGTTAGGTCTAATCTGGAGCGACTAGCACAAGTGGCACACGTTTTCAAATCGGAGCCCTGATCCGACATGTTTACATGGATCAGCTGTGATCACACGCACATACATGCACACACACACACACACACACACACACACACACACACACACACACACACACACAGAGACAGACACAATCACACACACATATTCTTACAACAATGCACACTGTCTATCTTTTTCTGTCACATAAACACACGCACTCATGCGCGTGCACACACACACACACACACACACACAACCATGTCAATATTTACATTTTATATTGAAATCACACTTCTTTCTTCTTCAAGTGCATGCAAGCACACTGTTCTATAAATGCATAAGCACTCACACACACACACACACACACACACACACACACACACACACACACACACATTCTGCTGCTGAATAAATACCAAGTGATTGTCCTTGGCTGGATGGACGGGTGTTGGGGGGGGGGGTTATCTGCACTCTCATTTTCAGCCCACAGATCACTGCTCGGACATCTGGGTCAAATCATTACTGCAATCTTCTGCTTGTTCATTCCCAGCTTACAGAGCTTAGAGGGACGGAGAGTGACCTCCTTGCTCTCACAAACACACACACACACACACACATACACACACACTCCCCCGTGCACACACATACACACACACGCAAACACATATTGAGACACATAATAGTGAAATCTTGCATTGACAATGGGATTTGTCACTGCATAAGGCCTCTCAAACAAGCTGTCAAGTATAATTAACAGTGTAAATAGATGCAAAGTAAAGAAACATTTTAATTGTTGAAAGCCTTGCTGACACTCGTGTGTCAACGTGTTGCCCATCTAAATAGCAAAGGACTTTGTTGCGTAATTGTACTTTGCAAGAGATAAATCAGGTATTCACAATAGAATTTACTACTGTAACTGTGGCACCCATAGAAAAAAGCTGATTAAATACAGCTGGCTGCCTTCCATTCTCTCTGTGGGCAAAGAGGTGTTCCTACATTGTGCCAGAAGTTCAGCCCGTTGATCTGGAGAAGGTCCTGTTTAACAACATAAGAGGAGATGCCAATATAATAACTAACATATGCTACATTTAAAACTCTTTAAAAGAGATTACACATTTGTTTGGTGATCAGATAAAATCACATATCGTAGTCAAAAGAGAATGGAATCACTTTTTAAACATTTTGCAGTATTGAGTTTTTTCAACTAAGTGTGCGTTCAGTAGATCAAAAGTTTATTATGTTTAACGGTTCTATATACGACGTTTTACACTAACTACAAGTATTTGTTATGTAAAAATAAATATAGTGGAGTTATTGCAACAGAGGCATTGCAACAGAGAATTACACTACACTCTCTCTGTTATAATCTGGGTTCCTCTGCTTTTTGTATTATAGCCGGTAGTGCCAGCATGTGTGTGTGGCACACCCATATAACTATATACAGTAAATAAGGCCCACGAAGCATTTGTTGTGGGCTGAGAGACTGGTGCTAGTGTGACATCTAGTGGCATAAAATGTCATACAGAATTTGTACATAAACTCTGTTTAGGTAGGTAACGTCGTAAATTAGGTAAATCTTGACAGAGAATCATTGTTTTTTGACATGTTCATTATTGAACATTGTGTGCAAACGGGCCTGGACTATTATTTCCAAGTATCTTTGAATCCTAACCAACAGAACAGAGGAGCCCACCGAGCTCGGTCTAAAATCACATCACAACCTCGGCATCGCTCTGCTGGCTATTGTCATATAAGTACCGCGCGCTAACCGATTGCGCCACTGGAGCTATGACGTAGTCAATTGTTCTGCCTATTTATGGAACATGACTATTCTAGTGTTATTTTATGATAAGTACAAAGAAAATACGATGATTGGGATATTGGGAAAGCAGGGCTATTCAACTCCGGTCATGGAGGGCAACACTGTTTTTTCTTTGTTAATAAAATAAATATTTTACAATATTTTGACATTGACACATCCCACCCCATCACATCCCTTTAAGGAAAGCGAGAGTTAGAGAGAGATAAGAGAGAGATAAGAGAGAGAGAGAACAGGGCTGACCAGATTTAGAAAATATAATCTGGTGAATGAATTAGGAAACGTAACTTCAATTACTTTTTATTCGGCATATTCATTATTTCAACACGACATACAGGAAACACCAACATAAACATTCTGAATGAAAGAGGAGAAATAATTTGACTCATTAGTCAGCATAGGTTTTTGAACCTCAAAGACATGCGGTGGCGATGGCATCTTAGAACAGAAAACAGACCTTTAGGCCAAGATCAACCGGCAATATTTTGAGGCAATGTCCACTGGCATTATGCAGCGAGAACAATTTTCAAATGGTGAACACATACAAGCTTTAAGTGGGTTTGACATTATTCTGTAAGGAAAAAAAAATGTTTGCTGATAAACGTGTTTGCAAATGTGTATCAAATAACAGATATTAAAAATGTTGCCCATGTATTCTTTCCTCAATGACCCTTGGCGTTGAAGAGGAAGTGCTTATATGCCCACAGCAGGGCTAGGTAGGCAGACAATAGAAATAGAATGAACAGAATGTACAGCGCTGTGATGAGATATACATTGTTTTATACACTGGTATGGCAGACCCACAGCATTATGATGGATGATTGACAGCTGTTCAGGGTGAAATCATTGAAAGACTATGGGGTTGCTAGGTAATATTCTTTATTTTGCAACGCTGGCCGCTCATCAATCTCATCAATTAGGAATTCAGTATGAACAGAGTTTTGCTTGTACACACATGATTGACAGCTGTTTTTTAAAGGCTCAATCACTCCTTCTAGTGCATTTTTTTTGTCAGCCATGGACAGTCCACATTTAAATCCTAAGCAAACCCCCCCTCCCATTTCCCCATCCCGCCCAAAGCCCGCCCAAACTTTATACAAACTGAGATAACTTCACCACAAATGTACCAACAAAAATTTCACACAGATGTCCGTCGTAATATCCCTTCATTAAAAAGGGTAAGCGAAGCGCGCACGTAGATCACTCCCCTTCTGTCACAACTGTCAAATGTATCTGTACCTGTGCGTGCGCACACGCACACACACACACACAGTCCCTGGGAGAGCGAATAGGATAGCCAAACAGGAACCACTTCTGCTGCCAGGTATGTGTTTCCAGCCTATTACAGCTAACCACATCCTTCTAACTGGTCAACATCAGCCCGCTGGCTAGTAAAGATGGTGGGCGTGCCGGGGGTTGGTCTCATCTGAGAGCATTCTGGTGAGAGGTGAGAGCATTGACTGAGAAGAAGGCAGGTGGATGACAGGAAAGGGTGGGGGTACGCTGGTGTGTGTGCGTGCGTGTGTGTGCGTGTGTGTGTGCGCCATTCTCCACCAGCGGATTCAGTCGTGGATGACGATGGGGCCTCGTATCCTCATGCTGGGGTGAGGGTGCGGCGGAGGGGCGAGAACCAGCCCCTGGGCGGGGCCCTGGGAGACCCTGCGTAGGGCGATCTGCTCACAGGGCTGCCGGCAGGCGCGCCTCAGCTGAGACCTGGACAGCAGCCGCCTGGCCCTCCTGCAGTGGGAACACAATGGGGGACGTTAGTGGGGCGCACGGCAGACCGGGGGACGATCTGGGGGCTGTTAACTAACGCACGTCGTGGTGGCGCCAGAGCCGTGTACAAGAGAGAGTCGCGTCAACACCATTCACTACAATGGACAGCAATGGCGGCTCGCGTAACAGTTCTCGGACGTTAGCCGTGAATACCAGGAGCACTAAATGTAAATCGATGCATTTATTGACTACTAATTACCAATAGGTGCAGCTATGTATCTGTATTTGTCTGTTCAAATTGCCCCCCACGCACTTCCCGGCTCCGTTTTGCGTCTCCGTGAATCATGTGACCACTGATCATTTTGAACTTATTCTCTCTTCTACATGGCTCTGTGTGGCTCACGTTGCAGCTGCAGTAAAAAAAAACTGCAGATCATCTGATTAACTGTAAACATTTGCGAGATCATCACATTTTTGTTTTGTCGGCCTATTTTTTGGTTTGACAGACAGATAAGTCAACCCAGGGCAAACACACCTATTAGAGCTTTTACCATTGGCAGACCTGACTGGCGACTCTTGGGGGAGAGGCAATATCCTCTACTGACACTCCATGGTTATTGAATGGTTTTTGTAAAACACTTTCTGCTCACACCGGACGATATTCTTCATCGGTCATTAGTAACTTTTCAGGAAGCGGGTCGATGGTAATCAGCCCTATAGAATTACCCATATACTACCGGTATCTACATATCATATAGCTGTAGATATGTCAGATACTGTATCATATGGATTCTTACAGCTTCACCAGTCATTACAGAAGCTATTATCCGCTACGTAACCCACAACAACCAGAAGTATACCGTGGGACACTCAGAAATCTGGGATAGGGCACTAATTGAATTCAGTTTACCATAAACGTGAAATAAACATCTGAAATGTTTTGGGGTAATACATGTTTTTCCTGAAGCTAAAAGTGAAACACTTTAGGGTTAAATACGCAGCAGATAAACATGCCCCCCCCCCCACCCCCCCCACCCCCCACGCCCCCCTCTCCTCTCGCTCTCTCTCTCCTGGTTCTTAGCACCAGGCTAATTTTCCCTCCTTGCCTGCCTGAACAGAGAAACACATTAATTACCCTCAGAGCCCTGCTGTTATTGTGTTAGAACATGGCTCATACTAAAGTATGGACTGTTTGTGTGTGTGTGTGTGTGTGTGTGTGTGTGTGTGTGTGTACACATTTATGCTTGCATGCGTCTCTGAAAGCGCATACATTTTACATTCATCAAGGACTGGGCGTATGCGCACACACGCACGCACGCACACACACACAAACATAATCTTGTTTCTGGAACATAATGTACTGAGAGAGTTATTATCAAATAAAGAGAATAGATGGACTAGAGATGGGACTATGCAGATTTAGATGCTGCGGTACAGTACATTATCTAAAGCAGCGCTATTGATCGCTTGGCTCGGTCTGCCCGCCCTGCAAATGAAAAGCGTAAATGGAAACAGAGAGGGGCCCCATTTAACGTCTGCGCCCTTCCTCTCCCACTTCCTGTCCCTCCGTTCTGCTGGCGTTGACACGCTCTCGGCTATAGCTGCTGAACTTTTGAACCTCGGCTATGGACAAGCCCATCGCTCCACTTCATGGTTATGGCAACACAACACCAACCTCCTCCCCCCGCCCATGGCTTCTATCTGCCATGACTCCTACACCTCTCACTCCATACCCTGCGTGCTGCCTCCCCCTCTCTAACAGCCTCCCACTGCTCCACTCTGCCCTGCCGGAGCTGCTGATCTGCTCCACGCTGGGAGGGAGGGAGGGAGGGAGAGAGAGAGAGAGAACACTAAAGGAGAGGAGGAGAAGGCTTGTAGAGCCTTTTATGCAATTAGTAATAAATTGCATAAAATATATTAAACAAAGCAGTCAGAATCTGTACTCAAATATATGATAGTATAATGCCACCAATAGCCCTATATGGAAGTGAAGTGTGGAGTCCACTCAGTCAGCATGACCGCATTAGATGGGACAAGCATCCTATAGAGACCCTTCATGAAATCTGCAGAATTATATTGAACATACAAATAAAAACACCCACCAATGCATGCAGAGCAGAATTAGGCCGTTATCCATTAATAATAATTATCAAGGAAAGAACACTCACATTGTGGATTAATCTTTAATCAAACCCCCAAAATACACTGCAATTTGAAGCAGTGCAACCCCAAAATCAGTCATTTCAGTCAGCTAATCGTGAGACTTACTAACCAACTAACACCTAACACTGTTCCATCTCAGATCAGCACTGCTTCAAAATCACAAATAAGAGTAAACCAAATTAAACCAAACCAGAAAGGCCTATCTGGAACATTGGAGCAATCAAAACTAAACAAACTCCATTGCTACCTGGCCCTAAACAGGAATAATGAATTGCCTGCATATCTTTATACTGTCAAGGATTAGACCGATTCTAACCAAATACAGGCTCAGTGACCACAGTCTATCCATTGAAAAAGGCAGACACACAAAAAGCCTGGTTACCAATAGGATCCATACTATGTGATCACTGTATGACAGGTAAGGAAGAAACCGAGATGCACTTCTTCCTGAAATGTGACAAATACATCTCCATACGAGAGACGAACTTTCAGAAATGCTGTAATGTAATATCAACCAATTGGAGGACAAATCAAAATTAAAAAATATTCTTGGAGAGACCTACAACAAAATGTTTCGGCTAGATTTGTACACATTTGTCATACCCTGAGAGACAAGGAGTAACCCACACACACACGTAATATGTGGGGGGAGAGAGAGAGAGAGAGAGAGAGAGAGAGAGAGAGAGAGATGAAGGGAGTGTGAAAGAAAGAGACTAAAATATTCCCATCATCCATCATCAACGGCAGCCTATCGCGAAATATCTATTAGCATTTAAAACCATATTTTATGTTGACAAGGTCCACAAGCCCCGCTCCCCAATAAGAAAGATAAAGGCTGCAGGGAAAAATCTGTCTGCATGCATGTGCACGCACACACACACACACACACACACACACTCTTGCACAAGTGTGTGTAAACCTAGTAGTTAGTGAGTGTGATCAGTGTGAATGGAGCTGTGGTTAACGATTATTCTATTTGGGGTGGTGTGTGTGTGTGTGTGTGTGTGTGTGTGTGTGTGTGGGGGGGGGGGGGGGGG
>JAODLL010039078.1:0-10113 GCA_026546735.1 Forbesichthys agassizii
GTGTGTGTGTTAGAAGCCTGATAACGACCCATTCATTACAATCAGGTGTGTTGGAGCAGGGAGACATCTAAAACATGGCAGGGCTGCGGCTCTCCAGGACCAGGGTTCGCTACCCCTGCACTACTTGAAATACAACGTTTGCATTGTAACTTCAAACAGACAGTCCAATCAGTCATATAATCTCAGAGGTTGTGCAAGAGGTTGTTACCAAGCATCTCGAGAATGTCTAACCTTTTCATGTTTACAGGCTAGACCTGAAGAAAGTGTTCCTGTCAAGGTGAAAAAGTCTGTTGATGAGGTCATTCTGTTGCTTTGGAACCAACATCTCACCTGGTTGTGATGTTCAATGCCCATACTGATGGTGTTGATGAGAATGGCGATCATGATGCCGCGGCTGAAGTACTTGCTCTCAACGATGCCCCAGAGCTTTCTCCTCATCTCGTCCCAAATGTCTTTACAGTGTCCAAAACATGTCCGCCTCCTCTTGTGCTTCCCCTTGGCCTTCTCCTCCAGGTGGTTCTCCTCCCTGTCCGTCTCCTCCACTGCCTCCTCGCCATCTTCCCCACTGGCCGAGTGTCCCACAGCTCCCGCCCCCTCCGTGAGTGACAGCGCACACAGGGGGCAGTCCTCGGAGCTCTGGGTGACGGACAGGGCAATGGCGTTGCTTAGCGCCTGGGTGGCGTGGTCTGGCTTGCCCTGGTGTGGGCAGTGTAATGCTGGCGACACACACACACAGTGTGAGAGTCGTGGGAACAACATCTGAGATGCAGACCCCTCAACCCCTCTCCAAATAAAACAACAACATAATAATTATTGGGAAGAAAACATTAGGATGGGCAAAAATGAAAATGACAAAAAACAAAAGATAATCTGTATGATGAAAACTGTATTTTGGCAGTTATGATATCAAGACCATCTTAAAATATAAAGAAACGATTTTAACTTGTATAGGTGTACAGTAGCATGCTTGTGTGTGTGTGTGTGTGTGTGTGTGTGTGTGTGTGTGTGTGTGTGTGTGCTGTACTTCCTGAATACAGCTTTAGTTGCTACATTTAGCTAATTGCATGCATTCAAACCTCACATTTGAGAACATTTTCAACTTAATTCCGACTTGTCCTAAATGGAAAAGCTAACGCTCCGTGTAACTAGACCACCTATTGGCTTTCCCCGTGCACTCACGTCTAGGCTGCCTGGAAGTATGGCGCCTGTCCCCATTGACATTGCCCGCCCCTCGCCGGTTCCCCCGGCCGCTGGCCACCGGCGGGGGCTTTCCCCGCAGCGTGCAGTAGAGAGCGGCCGAGCGTCTCTTAGCCTTGCGCAGGACGTGGCAGACCAGCTGGAAGATCTCCTCGTAGCAGTCGCCCGGCTCAGCCATGCTGGCCAGGGTGGAGGAGGAGAGGCATTGGGCCCGCTGCTCCTGCATCAGCTGGTGCTCCCGCTGCTTGGTCTCAGAGAACTGGGTGGCGATCACCACCAGGCAGAGGTTGATCATGAAGAAGGAGCCGATCTGGACGGAGGAATAGGGGAGATGGTGTGTGCAGCTGTGGTGCTGCTGTGTTACGCCCTACAGTTCTATGGTTACGCCCTAGCCTAGGGGTAACACACATACACACACACACACACAAACTAAAGTGTGATGGTATGGAGAAAGCAATCAAGCCTTTTGCTTGATGAAATAATTGTTCTATAGAATAATAAAGAGACAAACGATTAAATCAAAAGAACATATTTAAATGAAACAAATATCAAATATGCAAGTTTCCCCTGAACAGAACTGTATGGCTGTAGATGAAACTGAGGCAACGCTATTAGTAAACATGCCAACCTCCATGGCAGGACCTACAATATGAACAATAACACAGCTCATTCTGTGTTATTGTAGGCTACATACAGTAGCGTGTTCAAAATTGTAGTAAAGAGTAATACAATAAAATCCTTGGCAAATTTTTACAATTTATTAAACACTGTGATATATGAAGCAGGTACAATATGTTTCACAGAAGTTGCACAAAAGGGGCGTGGACACGCCTATGTGCCTACAGGGACCAATAGGAGTAGGCCCCAGCTAAATATTATACTGTAAGTCGAGGACGGACATTGTTCTGGACTCAAGTTTCCGGCGTTCACTGTGAAACACATTGTACCTGCTTCATATATAACAGTGTTGAAAAATTGTCCAACGAGAGAAGTTGCAAAGGATTTTATTACTCTTAACTGCAGGCATATTTTACTTTAACCAGTCAAGTTAACTAGGGAGTATAGGCATGTCTATATTTATGCAAAATAAGCCATACAATTTTAAATTTTTCTAATGAGTCGCTAATGACAAACACATATGTTGCTAATTTAAGATGCAATTGAAATTGTAAACACACACTAGCTTAGGCCTACATCAGGGATAACATTGCTCTGACTCTAGCTGATGCTAAATTGTGCCAGTTCCCCTGTAGCCATGTTAGCACACATGCTAAAGGTCTCTGAGGGCTGGCATCGCACCAGAGTGAGTCTGATTGAAGCAGACAGATTGAGCCAACACATGCCCAAAGCACAGTTCTGAGTCTGTCTTCTTTCTCTTTCTCATCATTTTGCTTTTTCATTTTACTTAGCTTTCTATTACTTCTCTTCCTGACACTTTACAGCAAGATGTCTTTATTTTCCAATAAGTGTGAGATGTGGAAAGACAGGAGTCTATTTAGACCCTTTTCCAATACCGTAAAAGGACTTAATAAAGTAGGTCTTTCTGAAGAAGTGCAGTTACACTAACACTACTGTGTACTTCTGTAGTCTTGATTACACAAGGCACAAAGGCCAGCTCAATATTGTGCAAACACCTTCAGACCACTATTTGATTAAAGGAAGGCATTGCGGTCTCAATGTATCTCGTCTTTTAAATATAAACACTGGCTGAAACATAATGTCGTGCAACGTAAGAAAACGCAAAGAAAAACAGAAAACGAATGACTCACTCACATCAATCACACAATGTGTTTCAGTCACACAATAATATGTTTCGTATGGTAAACTAGAAAATTAAACAATTGAGAAGTCACACCGAACGGCCCTATATGCAAAGCATTATGCAAAGCATTATGCATGGGAATCAATGCGTCAAGAGTGTGTGAGAACGCTGGTTGGTGGGGCTGTGCCGGGGGTTACTGACAGCGCTGGATGAACAGCTGTGGAGGAGGAGGAGTAGGAGAGATGGAGGGAGGGAGGGTGGGAGAAGAGGAGGAGACCGTGCCCATCTGCAGCCTGCGGGTCAAGGTTGCTCCGCAGGTGCGCGGGCTTTGATTTCCCTCTAGTATCGCACCACCACCTGTGTGCGCGCGTGTGCTTTGTGATTCTTATCAGCAGGCATGCCTGCCGCATAATCAACAGAGCAGACCAATATCGCAGATTCAGATGAGCACTGCATTATGCATGAGTGCACACGCACGCACGCACGAAGTCCACAACCGCAAGCAGACACTTTGGGATAGAAGCAAACTGAAGTAATTTGGGAAGGCATGCTTAACTTGTTTCACGTTGTTGTGTGTTCGTGCAAACGTCCACAAAAATACATGTTAGATTGTCTCACACGCGTGCCCACACACACACACACACAGGTGCTTACACTGTCATACGTTGCATTGCAACACACATACTATACAGTATCTGGCATTTCCTTAGCTCACAACCTCGATTGTGACACTTAGAGGGGCGTAGGTTCAAACTGAACAGCAGTCAAGTGTCAAAGAGGAGCGATACTTCCTCTCTGACATTTCTGTAAGTGTTGAAGGTCCCACCTCTTTGTTCCTAACAAATGTGAATTATAGGATCAACTAACAAGCTTTGATGCATTGCCACTAGAGTGGAAAAAAGAGGCTTAAATGTAAAGGTCACCCTGACTTACAGTTGGTCTCACTACAAAGCAGTGTTGTCGGAACAACACCATGGGGGCCCATGAAAGTGCCTGAGTGAAAACTTCTCACAGTCAGCAACACTTCTAAGATGTCTCTGAGGACCCCTGACTATGACGTGGCCAACAGGCTGCATCTTTGCTAAAGGGGCTAAATGGACATTTGTGCCCATCAGCCATTCATTACTAATGTGGTTGTCTCATACTCGCTATATTGTAAAGTGGATTAAACCTTAATTTGTATAAGTTGTTGTTGTTGTTTATTTAACCCTTCTCAGTCATTAGAGCAGAACAGACGTTTTCACACTATGGTGTTATAATTCTACTGTAGTCATTTCAATAGCATGCCAGAAGCATGCCAGAGGCTAACCAATAGAAAAACATTCATTACCATTACAAGTATTGCAATTTTCTTACAGTGAGTACAACTAGTGTGAAGTATTAAGGCACAGGTTGTGGTTAGGGGCTGTCACATCATTGGATGGCACATCCAGCTGGCAGTGCCAGAGTATAGCATGGTCCACAATGTGCTAATCAAGGACATAGGCCGTGTCAACATTTGGCATGACTGCATACGCAAAACACTGCTGTGCTGATGTGAGTGCAGGTCCTGCATTCAGTACAGGGTACAGTGTGTATTTTCTGGCTACTGTATTGCCACTTAGTGGGACTACGTGTGTTCATTGGATTTGGTCTTCCACCTTTCCAGCTGATAAAAGCAGTTCACTCCACTTTTTGCCGTTTAGGAAACAGCCTTCTGTTACAGCCGCTCAATAATAGAACAGCTGCCTGGCAATGCATGCTGGGAGCTATTCCAACATATGACACAGTGGTACAGTAAGGAGTTCTCCTATGGGGTGGACTTTGAGGTGTGACTAGAATTGTGCTGCAGTATGTACTGCACTGTAGGTACATGTAAAATAGCTACCACAAAATAGCGTATAGCATTAGTCTAGATAGAACGCCCTGACAGAGGAAAACACTGGAGACTGAACTGACGTAACGATAGCTAACTGCATTTAAATGCTAATGCAAATACCCTGTATGTTGGAAATAGGGATGTTTCTAGGTGCCACAGGGTTTATCATTCTCCTGCTATGCAGATGGGAAGAGAGAAATAGAGAAAAAGAGGAGACTGCACAAATTCAAATCATAGCCAAGATTAATATCGTACTGCTTATTTTCAACACCCTTGGCAAAAAATAAGATAAGACTATATTGACCCCCAAAGAGAAATTCAGTCCATATCACGTGATAATATACAACATCTCGATCTTTCTAATTCCTCTATATTTTACTGCAAATCAACTTATATATTTCCCATTTTGAAAATCAACCTCTACTCTACCTTCATCTTTAAAATGTATTTTTTCAAAAGTCTAGAAGGATATTGTAAGCATGTATATAATGTTATTCTATAATGTGATAAACATTCACATTATAAAATCCTAACATCATGAGATGTATTTCTTTATATAATTTTGGTATTCTTAAATGGGGCTACTGACAGATATTGTTTAAAAATAATTCCAATCATGAAAATACTGCTTACTGTACTTTTTTCTAAATGTATTTGATGTCAATATGAATCCTATACATTTTGTATCACTTGTAGTATTTGAACATCATGTAAAATGTAAATGACTAAATCATATAAATCAATGTTTTATATCATACACTCATATGGATTTGACTGTTTAGTTTGAACCATTCCACGATCTCCTCCCTTCTCTCGCTAGTAGCATTAGCTCACACAGTCCGTCATGTCTTCCCCGTGTGTTGGTTCTCCTGCCCAGGGAGACTGGCAGCGTCTCTCAGCTGTCGGCTGCATGCAGGACATGTGGACCACGCTCATAAAACACAGGCCTCCATATGTCACAATGCTCCTCTCTCTCCTCCTCACCAGGTCTTCATCGCACCCGCACAAGCACACGTGCACTACTCCTCTGTCTCTCTTTTTCATGTTGTTATTATTATTTGTAGGCATTCTCCCCTCCCCCTCCCCCCTACCCCATCACCGCACACCATTTTTCCATTATCACGAATGCTTTCTCATCACAGACATTGTCAGGTATTATCTTTAAAACCCATTCTCTTCTCCACCTCCTCCCCCCTCTCTCACTCACACTCTCTCTCTCTCTATCTCTCACTCTCCCTCGCTCCATCACAGACACATTAATGCAACATTTCCCGCCCTCCCTCGGACATTGGATCAAGACACTTTGTTTCTTTGCCGCCCATCGGTTTCTCACAAGTCTATAAATGTTGCAGTCTGCCACTCAAAGCAGGACTGATATTACCTGCCGGTGTAGTGTGGGCTGTCTGCCATCTACACATACTGGATTGGAAACGCACTGTGAACTCCACAGATCCAGTAGCTAGCGCTGGAACATGTTAAGTAAGCTAGTTGGGCTCCCGTGGTAGCTATTTACACGGCACGTACAGCAAGCCAAATCCTTCATCTGGTTTATGCTAGAATGACTGTTGGTGTGTGTGGCATGAAATAACAACAAATCACTTACAATGATGAGGAATATAAAGTAGATGAAGTTGTAGAAAGAGTGGGCATCCATCACGTAGTACATGATCTCCACCCATCCTTCCAAAGTGATCACCTGGGAAGGGGGCAAATGTGTTAAATGTGCTCTGCTGAATGCAAATATAGCTGTTGCATATTCATACACGGAAGCTAGTCAAGTTCATTTTAACAGTTAGCTACAGGACAAATCACAATAAAACACCTCTATCCCAGCCTTCTAAATGGTTTGCAAATGGATGCAAATCTTTCATATTTATCATCGTCAACTATCCCTCACAGATGCTATTGGAGCAGGATGAAACATGCTCAATATACGCTTACCTGCATATATTGCGCATGTCAGATTGACTGGTAACAACAACAGTTAGCTTGGGTGTGGTAAGTCTCTAGGGTGACAGCATGCATTTAGCAATTCTTGGAGTTATTTATCAATGCTAATATAGCCAGCATTTAATTAATTGAGTCATTAACAATGCTGCCAGTACAATGTACTATTGAAGAAACTTTGCTTGAATATATCATAGACAAACTGAAATAATTAGGGCATAATTAGAATACAGGGTTGGTTAAAGCTTCAGCATTATGATTATGATAATTCATTGTGATCATTTAAAGGTACACTCCTCGAAACAGCAGAGTTGAGAAGCGCAAGCCACTTACAGAGAGCATATTTGTAAATCTAACAGACACGCTTTCTGTATTACCGGCTTCAACCACATGGGGCATTACACATGTACGCTACTTAAAAGGCAGGGTCCGTCATTCTCAAGGACGCTTGCTAACTTAGAGCTCATAACAAATTGCCTCAGAAGCTCTGCCCCACATGAATCGCATTGCGAAGCCAAGGGCATTATTGTTGTGAGCGGGGTTCACCACTTTGTTTATGTTCCTATTTATGGAGCCAGGGCTGTGTAGCACACAGAATGGTAAGCTGTCAAGATGCGAGGAGATATTTGGTGAATTCTTCAAACAGTGCATTAGCTTACAATTAGCAAACAATTGGAGACTATAGCTTTAAATAAATCAGTTAAATGCCACATATGCTTTTGCAGTCAATTGTACACAGTAGAGTCTGCATGTAATACGGTGTGTCCTCAGTCCCACCTGGAAGATTACAATCCAGGCGTAGACGATGTTGTCGAAGTTGATGGCGCCCTTGTGCGGGTTGCTGCTGCCCGTGTGGCAGCGGGTGTAGTACTGGTTCCAGTTGATGCACAGGCCCACGGCCCCTCCGCTGCCACCGGCGCCGCTGGCATTGGCCAGGGGCTCGGGGGCCAGGCCCAGCGCCTGGCGGTGCAGCGCGTCTTCCTTATCCAGGCAGCAGGTGCGGCCGCCTTCCCGCCGCGCCGGCACGTCGGTGCATGACATGATGCCGTTGTCGGCTGCCAGGGAGCAGATGAAGGGCCGCTCGTCGCCCTGATCCGGCTGGTAGTACGGTGCCGGGAGGGCCAATCGCGAGGAGCTGGCGGAGAGAATAAAGGGAAAGGAGTGGGGAGGGGAGCAGAGAGCCACCGGGTCAGTTTTTACCCGCGGCAGGTGGACAATAGCGCTTCTTACTAAGTTTGTGGCTAGTGGCTATGGCGTACCCTTTTGGTACTGTAGCATGTGAATTAGCACCACAGATAAACAATATTATGCACAATATGTAGGAACATACGCAATCATGACTAAGCTTAGCAAACCCATGCACATACAGTACCCCTGTATCAACACACTAGTGCAGCAGCACTGGACTGCAGTGTGATATTACTGGGTGAAAGATGAAACTTGCAATTCGGCAGAGCAGTTTTTTTTTGTAAAGGTGTCACCCATTCGTTGATATGGGATTCTGGGGATTTTTGTGTTTCACGGACATAAAATCGGAGCACTGAGAGAACGAGAGCACAGATGGAGCCCATGGTGATTGTGCGGAGAGGGGAATAAACAAGGTTTGCAAGATTCGGAGTGGTTCAAGCTGAGGCAAATGTTTTTGGAATCCATAATTGGTAGCACGTAAGGATTGAAACAAATATAAATGAGCTGGCACCCATGCGTGCGCACGCACATGCCCACACACACAAATAGTAGCAGTAAATTATTAAAAACACATGCACTTACCGTAATATTTAACAAATGAAATATAACATAACACATTAAATCATGTTTATGTTGATGTGTCAGTGACAGTATACACATTCACAAACATTACCCTGAATTTTAGAGCTATCAAAAGGTCATAGCAATTTAGTGTGTTCCAAACGTGTTCTTTTTTATTTGCTGACTCATTCCTCCATAGTGAATTCACTGTGTGAAGTCAATGAGGGGACAGTTTGGTCACACAGCGAGGTCATTGGCAAACACTACTGGTGTACTATCCCTCACAGCAGCTGTGAATCCGGATGAAGTAAACATCCCCACATCACTCAGTGACCTGTAAACCTACATATAAAAGGTCTGGTGCTGTGTGGCTTGATGTGTGGTTAGTCTCAGTCTCTTCCATACATTAGCACAATGAAACAGAAGTAACTTGTGCTGAACGTCTTATACGCTTGTAAGCATGTCAGCACACTCAAGAAGCGGGGTAGTAGATTTTTCAATTGGCTGTGGTGACAGCATGCATTTAGCAATTCTTGGAGGCATCTATCAATGCTAATATATCCAGCACTGAATTAACTGAGTCATTAACAATGCTGCCAGTATGCTGTAATATCAAAGAAATGTGTTTGTTAGAATATATCATAGACAAACTGACATAATAAGCCATAATCAGTTAAGCACACACAAGAGTTGGTTAATCTTTGAAACAATAAACCCTAATCATGAATCACAAAAGCACACGTCATACAAGCCTCCACAATTATGTCTAGAAAAATCTATCACACTGTTTCAGCATTGTGCTAGTGTTTGTTTTGCTATTTTTCAACATGAAACCATCATGTATTTATTTCCATTGATTGTACCTGATGCTTTTTCAAAATAATCGTTAAAGGGAGCCACATTAAGAATTCCCAAAAGCCAATAAGCATATTTTCCTTGCAGCGTTCAATACCTGTGTACTTTCCATGACAGAAAAGCATTACATAATGAAAATGAATGGCCTTTCACTCTTCATGCATATATTATGATGTTTTCTGGGACACCC
Organism: Forbesichthys agassizii; assembly: GCA_026546735.1. Taxonomy (NCBI): domain Eukaryota; kingdom Metazoa; phylum Chordata; class Actinopteri; order Percopsiformes; family Amblyopsidae; genus Forbesichthys; species Forbesichthys agassizii. The sequence goes on from JAODLL010039078.1 coordinate 9,559, forward strand.
TGGCAAAGAGACAGCTGTGTAACTAGCGGTTAATGGCGCGGGTGAAAGAAAACTAGATATTCTGCCTGCAGGCAAGTAGATGCAGATTAATTAACAAGCACATCACCGCAGACAAGCACACATCAGGACCATACAAGCGTGGTATTTAATCACGTACGCTAATGCTTAATGGCAGTGGTTTTATGCAGATTTCACTCTACAATGCGACCCCACACACAGAATGGACTGCAGCATGCGGGCTCACACCTCATGTAAGAGCCCAGCCATAGCGAGCTGATTCTTAGCTAATTTAATGACACACACACCTCTACGATTGGGATGTTTAGCTTATTGCCAATACATGAAGCACCTCGTTATTCCCTGAGATGATTTCATCACTCCTCGGTTTACATGGAAACATGCCAGTGTCTCCCTCACACTTTATCTACCCTGGGGAACTATTGTTCATGCCTGCATGGATGGATTTATACAGAACTACTGTTCATGCCTGCATGGATGGATTTATACAGAACTACTGTTCATGCCTGCATGGATGGATTTATACAGAACTATTGT
>JAODLL010039078.1:10213-21400 GCA_026546735.1 Forbesichthys agassizii
CTATTGTTCATGCCTGCATGGATGGATTTATACAGAACTACTGTTCATGCCTGCATGGATGGATTTATACAGAACTATTGTTCATGCCTGCATGGATAGATTTATACAGAACTATTGTTCATGCCTGCATGGATGGATTTATACAGAACTACTGTTCATGCCTGCATGGATGGATTTATACATAACTACTGTTCATGCCTGCATGGATAGATTTATACAGAACTATTGCAAATTATGGGAGATACGCATTTGATTAATGGGGCATTTACTATACAGTCGACTCAACACTAATACAAATTAAAGAATGGCAGTTTTTATTAATTCCCGTAGACTGTGCCTTGGTTTCCATCTACTTTGTTTAAATTGAAATCAGCTGGGTACTGATGTGAATGTAAGAGAATGAAAGTAGTGCAAATAAAACCCAAAATGCAATTACAAGCTGTGGACATAAATGAAAGGCATGAATGGAAAATACAACAAAAATATGTATAATTTAACAAATTACCATGTTGTTATTAATATAATTACGTAATTTACAGTCATTTTCAGAGATTAGATTTAGTGAATGATATAGGCCTACAGGAAAAACATATGCATTGACTGAGCTATAACTGTAAGCTATTATGCTACTAAGCTAAGTACTGATGGCCTGTAATTTACTGTAAAGCATTACCCAAAAATAAAAGCTATTCAAATCTAGAAAAGATAACTGCAATATCTAGCTACAGTGTATATATACATACATTGTTTGTGTGTGTGTGTGTGTGGACACGACCAGGAAGTAATGAAGGCAGGGTTTTCATGTTCAAGCCAAGGTCTTGACACAGTAAAGACAAGAATAGTAACTCTCCATCAGACAGGCCATTACCAAGCGTGCACACAGACACACACACACACACACACACACACATACAGGCCAAGTCTGCAGCCCTATTTACCCATATCCACTGTCTTGTTTTCTCAACCTTCCCCCCCACTTTCCACCTCTTTGGACACAGCCCTCATTCTCTCGCTGTTGCACGTCCAGCTCTGTTTGCTCGCTCGGCCAAGTCTCCCCTCTCTCTCAGTCTCTCTCTCTCTCTCTCTCTCTCTATTCTGACAGATGCATTTATGCACAAGATCTTAAACCTAATTCACCCCAAATCACCTCCTCTTGTTGCGCTGCTCCCCTCCCTGTCATCCTCTTCTCTGAGCCTGCTCTCTGGCTCCTTCCATGTCTTCTCCTATTCTGTCTCCTCAAGTCAATAGTGGGATGGATTCTGCTGACACTTACTGTACAGCAGAGCATTTCTGCTTTGTCCTCGACTGTGGACCCCACACACACACACAATCAATATTAACAGTGACCGTATCGGGGCTATGCTGCTCCCCACCGAGTGGAGTGCATGGAGCTTTGAGCCGAGTGCCCTGCGATGGCTGAGTGCACCCATTGATTCCAGTGTAGCTTCTTCGTTGGTGGGCATGTACGCAGCAACACACATGAAGTTCACATCCACTTGGAGAAGAGAAGGATATGCCGCCTAATGGAGGACAACGATGGCAGGACAGACATGAAATGAGACACCTGCTGAAAGGCAGAGACGAAGAACGAGAGACCGACAGACAGACAGACCGACAGACAGACAGACAGGCAGGCAGGCAGACCGACAAGCAGGCAGGCAGGCAGGCAGACCGACAGGCAGGCAGACAGGCAGACCGACAGGCAGGCAGACAGGCAGACAGACAGGCAGACAGACAGACAGGCAGACAGGCAGACCGACAGGTAGGCAGGCAGACAGACAGGCAGATTTTTAGAGAAAGACAAAGAGAACCACAGCAATAGCGAGAGAGAGGGGGAGAAAGAGAATGACAGAGATAGAGCAAGAGAGGGAGAGGAAAATAGCAACAGAGGGAGAAAAAGAGAGCAAGAGAGAAAGAGAGCGAGAGGAAGTAGTGTCAGGACCCCCTGTCGGACCAGCGGAGCGTGGATGAAGCCTGTAGCCCCCTGCTGTTGCCTTGGCATGGCCTGGCACCACACTGACAACACACCTGCCACTGGAGAGTGAGACAAAGTGAGGGTGAGGAGAGTCATATTAACTAAGATGGCAGACTGGGGAAGAGGCTGGCCATGCAGTGGCAAGGGAGAGTATGACTGTACGTGGCTTTGGATGAAACACATCTGCTAAATGGCCTAACTGTATTTGTGACCTCCACAAGGTCACACGCATACTGTAGAGTAACATAACCTAAATCTTAATGAGAATATTGTTAGGGATTATAAATGAAGCCAGCGCTGGTAGCAAAGACAAACTCACACCATCAAAAGAACTGTTTCCATTTTAACTAATACACCAATCCCTTGCAATTTGCCCAATCAAGGATGGAGGTTGTACAGATTATTGAAATTTAATTAAGGGGATTGTGATGGAGGAAAGGAACGCTGTAACTGTTGTAACACTTAACACATTTAAATGTATGAATTTCACCTGCCTGAGAGCTAATACTAGTCCTTGACTTAGCATAACAGTCCTTGAGTGCTAACTCACAAAGACCTTTATAATTAGTGCTCAAGCCAAAATTATAATTTAACAGTTATTCATAAAATACTGGGGAAAAGCAGCATCATTGGCCAATCAGTTTGCTTTATATTACAATACATTACAAAACTTTCCCTCAAACTGCCTACTGTATAAATGAGTTAACCGTGGCTTAGCCAGGCTTTAATTTATCTCTGGTTTTTATGTATTTAATTCTTTTTGTTGAACTACGTTGTACAGTGTCCTTGGGTATCTTGAAAGGCGCTTGGAAATGTAATTTATTATTAATATTAACAAATACATTATTGCAATTTTGTTTTCAAAAGAACAAAAATAGTGTTCAGTTCCATTTAACCAACACATTAAATCAAGGGTAACCCAGCCTTTTATAACCTGCTCAAGGACATTTCTGAAATGCGGTGATTGAGATAAGGTATTTGTATGTCACCCTGCTGCCCATTAAACCCAGTGTAGCAGGAGGGTTAACTGGCAGAGGTGGTAAACCTATTGGGATATAGAGGGTGCTGCATCAAACACCAGTGTTCAAGGATAAAGAAGAAAGGCCACTGCTAGCTGGCAGACATTATGTACCCCTTCAACTGGCTATTAGAGCTGTCATTAGGACTCACTGATGTCAACACATGTGAAAATCCATTTAAACACACGCACTCACACACACGCGCACACACACACACACACACACACACCAGTATGGCCACAATGTATGAAACCAAATGCACACAACTGTGCATTTCTAGAATATTGTTGTCATACACACACGCACACGTGTTACAGGTGAATATGGAAGAATGTGGTTGGAATGCAATCATGTTTTTGTCCCCGCGCTGGAACAAAACTGTTACTATTATCTTACATCAGGGAGAGAGTGTGTGAGAGAGAGAGAGAGAGAGAGAGAGAGAGAGAGAGAGAGAGAGAGAGAGAGAGAGAGAGAGAGAGCGGGCGAGCGAGAAGAGAGAGGCGGCATGCCACATTTATAAAGACAGGAGAGATTGATGCTTCACAAGGGGTTTCATAAAACAAAGCCTTTCTTCGCTGAAGCAACCCAATTTCACTGCTGTGCGACTCACAACAAAGGGGAGAATATTGGTTTTAGTTCACCATGCCCCAGCCCCTCACAATAATCACATTCAACATAGCACTCAATAGCTCAGCTTTAGACTCGCGCTTTAGGCATGATACATCAGCCAGCCCAGTGGTGTGTCGGGTGGGTGGCTTGTCAGAGAACCGGCTATAGAGCACCTCTTTGGTGGAAAAGGAAAAAAGAAACGCTGATGGTTTGTAACCGTTTTTCTGCAGTATGCAAGTTTGGCAGTGAGTGAAAGGGGATGGGACTTGTGTGGGACTTGATGAAGCAGTATACAGCCATTAAGGTCATTTAGGGGTTAAGTTAAAGGCAGCTTGCTCTGGATGAGACTGAATACAAATTAACACACACCACACACCACACATGCATCTATTCCGGCCATTATCAGGTCTTGAGAATATATATTCTAATAATAATAATGATAAAGGTAGCATCGCACAGGGCAGCTTCACGTGCGCGGTAGACCTGCGTGCACGGGCCAGCACACGCCGCTACTTACAGCGTGAAGTTCTCCTCCAGGTAGCAGCGGTTCCTCAGCAGCCCGGCCCACAGCTGAACGCCGATGATGCCAAAGATGAAGAAGACGAAGAAGCAGAGCAGCAGCACGTTGCCCAACATGGGCAGGGTGTCCAGCAGCAGGTTCACCAGGATGCGCATGCCTGCGCGCGCACGCACACGCACACACACACACACACCACCCATTAGCAATATCGTCATGGTGAACGGTTCCGCCCCTTGAGGGTGCATCTTCATGTCAGCGAGGTACAAACTGGTGCGTTAGTTCGCAGAAATGTAGACTCAAACCCTTCAGTAATTTAAATCAGTATTTTAAATCAGTTAATTGTTAAAGCAAAAGCGAACTGAACCCTGTAGCTTCCTTACTTTAAAGGTCCATGCGTGTATCAATAACACAGTTTCATGTACTCTGTTTGTTTATCATAGACTGTATCAATAAATAGACAATGCTGTAAATGGACTCTGTGACGTCACCCATAGGATTTCTGAAGAACAGGTTAGAAGCACAAGCTGTGCTGGCTCTAGCCATCGCCATTTTTGCAGTACCTGAATATGTAGAGGGTATTTTGTAAGTACTAGCACTATGAATCCACAAAGAACTTTGTAAAAATGGTTAAAGAAAGGCTTATAGGCTTATATATACACAGTCAAAACAGTGATAGTGTCATTTTTCATAACAAACATGCACATTCAGTATGCCCCTATTACACCCCATTGCACAAGAGCGGATATCCGATTTAGTATATGATTTTTCCATTTAAAATAGGTTCATAGGTGCACAGTAGTTACATAGAAAACTCATTTCCCAGTCTGACGGACAGACCATGAACACGCATGTCCTTTTACCAGAATCGCATTGCATTAGCATTTCATTAACATAGCATACATAATCGTATAAGGTGAAAACAGCTTGGACGCTGGAACAATGAAAAATAAATTTTGCACGCAGGCACACACACACACAAACATTAAGCCTCCTTTCAACATGCAGGGAGTTCATTGAGGTGTTTAGGCATCCTACCGAGATTTATTTTGGATGTACATTTTTACTGTACTAATTTTATAAAACTAATTTACTCTAGCCCACAGTCCTACACATGGAATAAACGATACATAAATCAATTAAAACATAAATCACATAAGATCTCACTACACCACAAACCTGCACACAAAAACACCTCACACACACACGCACGCATGCACGCACAAACACGCACGCACACACAAACACACAAACACACATCACAATCCAACCCATGATAACAGCCAACTCAGGCCATGGGGGTCTCCAACATGATTAGATGAAACCTGATTACGGGAAGGAAGATTGTGTCCCCTGGCGGATAATGATGACCTCATCCCTGGTGGGCTGGCCAGTCTGGCAGTGATGACATATTGTTACCACAGACGAGAATAGGGGAACATAATGTCGGCTGATTGGACTATAGAGAGACAGAGGTGAGTCTACTGCTCACTGCAGCCATGCATTGATAACTTGATAAAAGAGTGTGTGTCTACATGTGTGTGTCTGTTAATGTGTGTCTGTCTGTGTGTGCACGCTTGTGTGTTTACAGGTCAGACTCATTATGTAATATAGTAAGATATGCACTACAGAAGGCATGCATATACATATAATTCTATGTGTTCTAGTGTTTGTTGGTCTCACACTGGGCTTAATACAGGCGGGAAATATGCCACAGATCTTCCATTTTCTGCTGAGTTTGAATTAGGGATGGCACCGATTCGATACTGAGATGGGAAATCGGTCCGATACTGACTTAAATAGCTGTATCAGTATCGGTGACAATTGGACAGTTGTAACCGATCCATGGGGCTGAGCCAATTAAATTAATTTAAACACGTAGGTCTACTGTCAAGCATCAGCCATGTCTAACCTACCCAGGCCACACTATCAGCAGCAGGTTTATAAAATAGATATTGGCTGTCATTTACTTAACTTAAAACTTGACTTTACTTAACTTAAAACTTAATTTAACACTGGAATCGGATCGGTACTCGGCATCAGAAAAAAACTGGCTTGTGCAATCCCTAGTTTGAATGAGAGGGCTACATGGAGATACTGTAGAGATCCACCACATATAGTATTAAGCACAAAAGTGCATTTCAACATTTAATCACAAATATTAAAAAAATTGACTTGATATATAATCTGTAAATGCTTCAAGCTATTGAAACAAACATGTATCAACAGTCAAACGTTCAACAACAAATTAATTATGAAACAAAGAGACAAAGAGACGGTAGGGCTAAAAGGATGATATGCACTGTGCCGTCTAATGGAAATCGTTGAGCAAACATTACCAGTTGTTGGTATACCTGTATGGATTGTCTTGTATACCCACAGCATCATCATCACCCTGTGACTTTCCTAAGCCTGGATTAGCTGTAATGTGTCCACTTAAACCATGTCTTCACTGATTATTGTACTCCTCAGACCTAGATGTGAAACTAATGGGCTCTACTCCTCTTCTTCCCTTATTTTTCTAGCTGAGGCCTCTGATAAAAACTGTTAGGGTTACTGGTGCTTGCGCACGAGCGTGTGTGTATGTGTGTGCATGTGTGTGTGCGCGCCCGCGCATGCATGTACACATCTAGTAATGGGGGCTGGAGGCTAGCTTTAATGCATTTGTTCCCTGGGGACTTTGTCATTAGGCCACTGTTCCATTAGGTCTAATTGGGTGAGGAGAGAGAGCGAGAGAGAGCGAGAGAGAGAGAGAGAGATGGGAGATTGATGGAGACTGAGAGAGGGTGAGAGAAAAGACCTTGGGGCTGCCAAAAACATAGAAGAAGCAGAAGAAAGTGAAGAACAAAACAAGGAAAAACTATCGCCATAAAATTGAAAACAACATCAACAATGTTGAAAGAGGCATAATAGCACTGAGTGACATATAGGTTTGGTGTGCCCACCTTCTTTTGCTCTCACTCTCCATACCTTTCTCTATCTCTTCACCTCCTGGCGATGCCAGCACAAGTTAGCTATAGGTCCTGCTGTTGGCAGATAAAGATAGATGCCTCCCGTCGAACCACAGTGAAGACACATTTGCGGCTACCTGCCTGTGTTATTCACCAAAGATACTGTAGGCTAATACACTTTTCTATTCTGCCTCCGCTATCTCTTTCCCAGAGTCCTTTTGTTATTCCCCCCCTCCCATGCATTCCTATTCACAAGCCATGAGCCGCATTGTTGTTTTGTAACCGTCTTAGAACCAGTTTGCGTGGCACTGGTGACAGTAGGGTTTCACATCCTGTTGTGTCTCGGGGGGGGTGGGGGGTGGGGGGGGGGGGTGGATTCTGTATGTAACGTTGAATCTTCCCCTGTCACTCTGCCTTTCGTTGTCTTTTGAATTGTGTGTTTTCGCTCACCATCTCTCACACCAATTTAATCCAAAAAGAAACACAACACACAGCCTTCACCCGCACCTGGCACACAGCACAGGACTATTATCTGCCATTTTGTTGGTGGGCTACAAATTGAGGTGGGCAGGAGGTCAGGCTGTGTGCATGCTCCATGTGTATTGGCCGACAAAGTAGTGATTCTATGAAACAAGCAACACAGATTTTCCTGCTTGTTTTCTCACCTCTAATAGGTTTTCAGACAGGGGACGTGAGACGCCTTGTTTTAATAAGCACATAGGCCTGTATGAATGAAGAAACATAGAGATTGACTGTTCAGGTGAAAATCGTGTATCTCCAAGACGCATAAAGTTGTAGCAACACCCCATCCGCATACTCAAAGCCATTGCACTTTCCCTAAATCTATATTGTGAAGAAACATTGTTTAACCCATAAATAAAAACCTCTGTATTAAATAAAATATGTGAGTCAACGTACCCTTACAATGACACATAGGCACATACAGAAACACATAACAATACATTATTATGGTGTTTGAATAAGTAACGTGTATGTCATACAAGTATCTGATAAGAAGCAGTTCCACAAAATATGTTTTGTTTACATGTCGTACACTAAAATGTGAGCTATCATTTCACTTCATCCCATTTCGTACCTCGCAATCAAACCACTTGTGCATAATTCAATTAGCATCCATATTTCATGAGCTCTGCTGGTGGCAGCGCTGTCTGAAATATTGATAGAGGTAGTTACTCCTTGACGCTCACACCCGGACAGGAAATTACAGCTTGAAATATGCCAGATGAGAAGGAGCGTTGATGCAGCTACTTTTACAGTATAAGATATTTGAATAAAGGTGTCATTTAAAGCTGAAAGAATAGACACAACATTAAGAAATATGAATAGAAACAAGCTATGTTGAGTTTTTCTGGCCCTAAGCAAGTAATAGCCCACAACAGCATCAACCAATAGCCATGCAGAAATGTAAAATGGATCACAGAAGCGACGATCCATTTCGCTGTACATATTGATTCTGAGACTATTCCAATAACATCTGTATCTGTTTTCTATTAATATACTGTGATCACTCAGTTCTCCAAGTGTTCCCGGTTCAGACAACATGATCACAACAGCTATATAGAGATAGTTCCTCCTTGACCCTCACTCTGACTCACAGCTGCTGTCTCGATCATTTCCTCTCGTAGCTGGAATGTTTCTGTCCAACTGTATTTATGCCCCTATTACTAGTGGCATTAGTCCATTAGGTAGCCTCGAAATGGGCTGTATTTACTGGACTGTCCACTGAATATCTATCCATTGGACAAATTTGGAATTGGGTACTGTACCATCTGCATCTGCATTTTATCCTTTCTTTTTTCTTCATAAATCTCTTAAATCTGGTAAAAAGTCACATTTATTACAATAATGAAATGTCGTTACTGTGTCTGAGGACCAAATTGAATTAGAGACTATTACGACTTTACATTTTATAGTCCGTCTAATAGTATATGTTTTCAACATGTTTGTTGTACTCAAAACTGTTAATGATCTTTTAACTGGTAATTGACTTATTAACTGACAAATGTTATATAACTACAATAAATATCAGTTAAGCAGGTATTAACTTGCATATGGCCATTGAACAGAGATACTAGCATGAAATCAATACAAGATAATCACTCAAATTACAAAAATATTTTAATCCAGCATTGTAAGAATCAGTTAAATACACTGCTATATCTGCTTACTGTATAGCTCATGTCTAGCTGGTTACCAAAATACGTGGCAAAACAAACCTCCCTTCAAAAGGCTAATTGGTACTTAAAATGATTTGTAGTGACTGAGGGTGGCGGAATAAAGAAATCAATATGTGTGTTAAAAAATTGTGGCCAACAGCAGTTTTATATTAAATGGATTAGGGTGGGGTCTGGGACAGATCACTCAAGTATAGTGTTAGCAGATGATTTAGAAATCTAATCAATCTGTGACCCAGGGTCTGGCCAGGACGTTAAGCATGGTGATGGATGGATGTACAGTGTAATGGGTTTTCAGGAGTCTTAATTGATGGCAGACAGTACAGTACAGGTGAGCTACTGTATACTACTGTACAGTGTGTAGGATACTCACTTGGCACTCTGTTAATGGCTTTAAGAGGTCGAAGAACACGCACTGTTCTGATGGCTGACAGGTTGATGTTTTGAAGGTCCAATGAATACTCCACCATCCTGGCAAAAGAGAGAGAGAGAGAGAGAGAGAGAGAGAGAGAGAGAGAGAGAGAGAGAGAGAGAGAGAGTGTGTGTGTAACAGAGTAAAACAAATTACCGTACAAATTGAAACAAACAAATTTGTGTTGTTACTTTATACTTAATATTTGATTCATCCTTTTTTCACATGTATCTCTCAGTACATAATACAGTACTATTATATGCTGGGATAGACAGGAATAGTGAAAAAAGTCTGCATTTTGCTCTTTGCATGAATCCTATTTGGTTACATTTAGTAAGGTTTGAAATTCCGACGGCCCACCCGCGGGCCGTTCACCTTCTTTGTTGGGGAAGTTGTGTTGTTGACATGTTTAACTTAAAATTTGTTCGTCATGCTATATACCGTTAGAAAGCTATAAATCTTCCAATTTGATTGATATAAAATAATTAAAGATACGATTGTAACGTCAGCTACACTCAACGGATATGTCAGACCACCACCTGCAATAGAAACTGAAACAACTCACCATCTAAGCCTCTTGGTAAAACCCTCATATATTACATTCAAAAAGGTCCATACAATCCAATCCAGTAATATTTTAGGTCAAAACAAATAACTTTGTGAATAAATACCCACGATCTGCTGTTGCAACATTCATATTGGCAGACGTGCCTAATATTTCGTGTATTGTTGTTCGTACCTGTCGTTTCCATGTAAACAAGATTTGTTTTTTTTCTACATAATAGTCGCCTCACACATTACTGTTGATTGACACCTTCATTGACCCATTACGATCACCCATGGTCGATTCTCAGCCTGCTATAGCCAATGAGAGCCCTCATTTTAAGTAAGTGCCAGCTTCTATTCTTTCTTATACAGACAGAGCAAGTTGCAACCAGCTGTATTGATGACCAGTGCATCGTGTAGCTACGATATATTCGAACTTAAACTATATTCTAACATAGTTAGGCGTTTGTAAAATAGCTCTTTGTTTTACTGTGTGTGTCTCGAGTTTTCAGATCAGCAGGATCGGTGTGTGTGTGCGTGTGCGTGTGTGCGCGCGTTTGTTGGTAAAATAGCAAAGTTTTGAAAATGACTGATAACATTTTTTTATTCAGGTTATTATTCAAGCAGGAGTCCCAACACTCCAGAGAGTTGCAGGAGAGGAGGCCCATCCATCTCCACCACTGAGCATTGCAAGTAAGGCCAGAGGTCAAGGTGGGGAAAAGGCAGAGGTGGAGGCAGTCAAGCTTTTGTGTGTCAACCTCACTAAAAACAATTATTGCAAATAGTTTGCTGTGCTACTTTCAAATAAAAATTCATTTTTGACCATATCCCTTGTTTGACTTTCATATACAGTTTAGTGATTTTTCCCTTATTATGAAATAAAATGTCCATCCATCCATCCATCTTCATCCGCTTATCCGGAGTCGGGTCGCGGGGGCAGCAGCTTCAGCAGGGGACCCCAAA
>JAODLL010039088.1:0-21396 GCA_026546735.1 Forbesichthys agassizii
TAAGGGGCATAATATTACGCGACGTGCAGATACATTAAGACATTCACGTCCATTAAATATAACAGTGTCAGGCAAATGGTCTCCCACGCAGCAGGACGGCAGACATAGGCAACCTCCTGTGTCTGCATCCACTTATATGATAGCTGCATTTACAGTTGAGTTTCGTTGCCGAGTTTTGATGGTATGCCTTAAAGCCTTAAACTATGAAATGTTCTGAAGTGGGTTTTTAACGTTAATGTCGAAATTATTTTGTGTGTAGTTGTGCGTGTGTCCATGCACGCGTCTTCGTGTGACCAAGAGAGAGCCAGGGGTACGGGAAAGGGGAAACAGAGAAGAAAGATGGTGGAGGTTACAACATTAATGAACAGTAATGTGTTTGGAAAAGAGTTTTAACGGCCCTTTTAACGGTAAGAAAAACATTTTCCTGCCTCCCTGCCCTACACACTCCATAGCTCTGTGAGCTGTAATTAATGTGGTGGCTAAATCACAGCCTGGCTTCCTCAATCACCTTAACGCTTTCTATAAACGGTCAAACGAACAGAGAGGGAGAGAGAGAGAGAGAGGGAGAGAGAGTTTACTGTGCTTGGTTCAGTACTTGGCCAACTGCCACTACCAACAAGTCCCCAACAAAAGCTCACACACACACACACACACACACGCACACACACGCAGGCTCACAACAGAGTAACTTTAATGTACGCGTACATGCACACACCCTAGGGCTGGCCACCACTGAAAGGTAGTGCTGTGTGTGCTGACGGACTGTTGGTTCAGCGTCCCCTGGTGTGGCCTGGGGACAGCCCGCACAGAGGGAGACCGCCGGGACAGGAGAGGAAACACAGGCTGGAAGGAACGCAGGGAAGAGGGACGGGCGTGTGATGCTGTGTAAACAAAAGGACACTTTCCTTTCCTCTTTCCACATAACTTCAGCTAGAAGTGCCATGATTCACTTCCCCGTGTCCCACAGCTCTGGCTCGGAGCACACACACACACACACACACACCGTACTGTGTGTCCTTTCCTTTCCACTGCTATTGCAGGAAATATATCAAAACTGAACATCAGAATGGATATATAAACTGTGCACATGTTGGGGTGTGTGTGCGTATGTGCGCGTGTGTGTGTGTGCGCGCGTGTGCATGTGTTACAGTCCAATTAGGTGGATGGATCTCTAGATGAATGGCTATTATACGAATTAGCGCTAATTATGTCTGCTTCCAATTAACCACACCACTGGCAATGGTCTCTCTCTCTCTCTCTCTCTCTCTCTCTCTCTCTCTCTCTCTCTCTCACACACACACACATAAACACACCATACATTCCTTCTCCCAACAGTTTGATCAAACACATCTGCACTGTAAATGCCGCAGAGAGACGCCAATCTTCCTCTCATTTAGCACGAGCCTTTCGTCTCCAGTCTTGTGGATGTGACTGTGTGAACCTGCAATTAGCGGAAAGGTTGCGCCAGGAGGCACCAAGTCCTCCTGTTTGGATACTTAGCTGTTCCTGTTGCCCCATGCTACAATGAGCACATGATAGACGACAGCGATCAAGCGAGTACAGTCCATTTGGCTAAGATTTTTTTATTTATTTGGGATTAGTCGAAACGTTGCCAGCCTCGCTAGTTGGCACCAGAAATACTAGTCTGTTAAACTTGCTATTACATTTTGTATTTTTGTTGTAAATTGGGAGCGCAACGCTTTCAGAGTGGAAAAACTGACAGACAGACTGGGGACAGACACGGCTCACAGCGGACACAATGGACAAAAAAACTTATCGTCACTAACCCCGCTAACACAACTTGACTCGGAGTGAACATTTGAAGTGCAACTAGAAAACAGATACGCACCTCTTCCTTGTTGGACACAGCAGGTACCAGTAGCTACTAGCTAATCAAACGAATGTGGATTAAGTGGAGTTAACAAACTCACTTCCTCTCTGCTTTGGATTTAACCATGTACAATTACAATTAATGTCGCTAAAAATGTAAATGTCCAATTTCAATGGAGTTTACCATGCTTGTTTACCTAACAACGATTAGCCTGAAAAGATTGTTCCTTGTTGGCTAATCTATAGATGTATTGTAACAACAAGGCATGCTTTTTTTTTAAGACAACCGATGATACAGCAGTTTTACAGAACAATACAGTTTTACAAAATCAATATAAAGTCAGATTTACGTAACGCACTTGGCCCGCTGCTCGTGAATAACGGAGCGGTAGTTCAGAGTTGGCACTCTGCTTTTGTCATATTACGAAGATGATAATATTGTTTAATTCTTATTATTTTAGATAGGCTATAAGGAAAATGAGGAGAGAGGGAAAGCCTACCTGTACCTAGTGATCCACACCAAATTTGTTGTTAGGAGCATCCCTAATATATTTATATAGGGTCGTTTAAATGTATTAGATTCCGGCTCTGATTCTGCTTATCGAATCCAATTCTTATCGATTCCCGGTTCCGATTCCAATATTTTTGGTAGAAAAAATACAACATATTTCAAGAGGGAAAATATCCTAACTTTTCATTTAGGCTATTGGTGGCAGTGAAAGGATTCGGGAAGGTTTATTTTTCCCTTCATTTATAAAAAATAAGCCTTTTTAGGTGTGGATAGGTGTTAATGCATTTAATTATTATAATTACAACCTGTACGTTTACAGCATAGAACTATATAAGAACAGTTTACAAAGGTGAGTAAATTAACAAATCACATGTTTACCAGCTGGATTGAACTCAAGAACACTATAACATTTAGGCCTAGGTGCACGGCAGACAAAGCTCAGTGTATTTAAAAGTAAAAATAAAACGTTGTAGGCTCATGATGCTAGAAAACTATATGAATTGTCTTAGCGTGTCTTAAGCTCTAGATGGTTATGCCAGTGCTCTACACGGCACATTCAGCTTAACAACCAATAGAGCTGGAGCAGTCAGAGGGAGGGTTCATGATTTAGTTTGTTGTGAACGCTTTCGTCATATATACGGAAGTTGATCTGATGGATTTAGGTTAGGAAAGAGACAAGAAACAGACTCCTCAAAGAAGTAAAAAAAAGTGTCTCGTCAGATCTGGCATGCTTGCTTTTTCACATACGTTAAGTAAAATATGTCAAATTACGTTACATTATTTCAGTGGTCACGTAAACAAAAACAAAAGTGTTGCGTTTATTATTTTGTTCTAAATAAAACGACAACGACCTGCAGATTTGGGCACCGTAGCAAATCCAACAGCGCTCCACGTTGTTTTGTACTGTGGCCATGCAGTCCTTCCCAGAGTCAGGCAGTTATTGTAGAGCAGATATACAGTACATTTACTGCGTACATCTCCAAAGTCCATGGCCAACCAACATTTGCCAATCATCTTTTCCCTCTCCCCTCTTTTTCAATTTGACTGAGGTCACTTTAATCTTCCTCCAGCGGGTACAGAACACTATCACAAAGATACACTAGTAGAGAATAGCGGCATGTTCCCCAAGCTAACTATACACATTCACACAGATACACATTTTGTACACACCATCTCCTGCTATACAATGATTTGTTTAGATGATACAGCGCACCTTTCTCACCACAGTAATCCGTAATGCGAACCACGGCTTACAACTCCAGCACTATAGACGATTCAGTCTACATCATTGTGTGGTATATAATATAGACGTTATCCCTTACTATGCACTTACTCAACTGCTCTGTTTTTTCCTTCAAACCAAAACTCCCACTGATCTGTGTTTTTGACAAGAACGTCACACTTTGACTCTACGGGCGTGCCAGCGTGCGTGTGTGCGCGCTGTAGATAAAACTCACTTTAATCGTGAGCCAAGGGCAAGTGCAAGAAATATGTTATACGAAACATATTAAAACACTGTAGGTGCATTTCACTTTTTGACATATGCCTCTAAGTCAAAGACGCACTTGTACAATTACCACATAATCACACACAAGCAGGGAGGTCAAAGCAGGAAAGCCGAAAAGGCACAAAGCCCCTCGAGCAGCTAGTTAAGTTCAGCGGGTCTAGTTTGTGCTTTACACAGGAATGGAGCATGAAACCTTACGGTTATTGATTCTGCACTATGCAACTGTGAAGCTAGAGGCAGCACAGTCCATTGTCAGCGCCTTGCCGTCCTCCCACACAAATGAGCCGACTGACGTCCTGACACTACCCTATCATCCTCACTGTCCGCTTATTTGGTTTGCAGAGGGCTCTTACACTCACATTACACTAGTGAAAGGAAAAAGTAGTGTGAAAAATATGTACTGCCATTTTCTTCTGCCATGGTTAAACATGGTTTAAACTATGTTAGTAGTGCACGTGCAACCCCCCATACATTGTGAGGTATTCACAAACTATGAAATACTCACTCATTATAGCATTAAAAACGTCACGATTAAAAACTACTGGAAAATATATTAATAATAAGTCATATTATTACATAAAACAATGTTAAAAGGTATTACGTTTTTCTCCTCACTTCCAAATAACATCTTGCGGGGTCCCAACCCTCATTTTATAAAAAGCTCTGCTTTACACCGTGTCCTTTATTTTAATGAGGAAACAAGGACATCACAACTTTATGCCGATCATTAGCATTAGCATGCTATCCTCTAGGTTTAGAAACACTAGTGAACGGTGACTTACAGTAGCTACTGCATTGGCGTAGAGGATGAATAAAACTGCACACAGGGTGTGTGTGTGTGAATGTTATATTTCCTTTCTTCATTTATTTGTTGGTGCCTTTCCATTATCCTTCCTTCCTTCCTTCCTTCCTTCCTTCCTTCCTTCCTTCCTTCCTTCCTTCCTTCCTTCAATAGTAATCACCTGCCTGCCGCTAACATGGTGTCACGAGCAAGCCGCCATTAGTCTCCCCTCACCGCACTGTGGAGTCTCTCACTCCACGTCCTCCACCCCAACTACACCCTCCGTCTTGCTCTCTCTCTCTGCACTCTTTCTCTCATTCCTTTCAAGGTTCTGTCGATAAGTTAAGGAATCGCTCCCATTTTCTTGCATTGGACCTAGGGGTCACCAAAGGTTTGTCTGTTTGTGAGGAAACAGAAAAACAAGGTGGAGGTCAGCAAGAAGAAAGAAATGGACAAAATAAAAAGCCTTTTGGCACAAGCCTGTACACAAAGAACTGCTGAGGGGACACAATTTCCAAATGCCTGCATTTCTTTTGGCAAGTAAGTTACTATAAGAGCATGAAGTATGCCATTCTGACAGTGCAGCTGTTCCAAGGTGCAATTTCCGGCAACAAGAATGTCTAACGAAGGGGTCTCTAAAATGTCAGAAACACGTGACAATCATCTTTCCTCATGGTGCGCATGGTTGTGCAAAAATACATCAAAATGTATTTCAAAATAAAATACCAAATGCCCAAATTCTAAGTATCAAAATCAACTACAAAATATTGCAGCCATGCAATGAATCAAAATAAACTACTGTATTTTTGTATTTTGAAAATACAGATAAAACTGGATCGTGCCATCCCTAGTCTGCACCACTTTGTGTTACTATTTACAGAGCCAGGGCTGTAGAAACACTGGATTATTTTATTAGCATGCACATGGAATGGGCAGAGAGCAAACCATGACTAAATATTGACTGAATTTTAATTGTATTAAAGTGAATAATAAAGGTAAGCTCAGCCAATCAGCCAAGCAAACAATAATGAAGTGGAGGGGCTTCCACGCCAGAATCAGATTATATTATTGTTTAGTTGTCCTTAATGTCCCACTGACTGTACCTTTAATGGGCTGTTTGAGAGCACACAACAGCTTTTCTTTGCTTAACAAATCTCACATACAGAATGCAACCAGTTAAGGTAGGTAAGTGATTGTAAGCTAATACAGATTTTGTCAAATTCAGCGAATATATCCCCACCGTTCGCCAATTGTCCATTTTGTGTGCGCTGAAAAGAAATCCTGTGTTTCCGCATCCACCTGATTGCTTTACACTCAATTTTCGCTTAGATTTAGATTTAGCTTAGAAGTCAACACTTCAGCATTTCACACAGCCACCCTGGATGGGGTCCAATCAGTGACCAATTGGGGTGCGTAAACACAATGACATTAATGCTATGCATTGAAATCAAGCGTTGTGGTAGAGCTAGATTACAATACAAACAGTTGTAACAACGCTGATTGGTTATGCTATCTAAAAGTTTCATATATATTTCAAAATTTAACCAGAGGAATCTAGACCCACTAGGTTTCGCGACTGCAAACATTCTAGACCCTGTTCATAAAGTCAATTTTGTATCTGGTTACACCAGGTAACCAATCAGAAGTAACCAAGTAAACGTCTCACAGAAAGTTTATAGTATTTTTTATTTTAGATTTTTAAACTACACAATAAAAAACATTAAAGTATTTTGATACAAAATATATAGCCATTGTAAACAACCCTTATCAAATACAAATGACAAAATACTACTTTGCATTTCAAATACATGTATCATAAATACTGGCCAACCCTACTACATTTACACACCCTGGTTACTTACGATGGGATTAGGGTTACAGCATTTATTTCTAAAACATCCACGGGGACTTTTACACATCACTAACTCATTCAGGATGGAAAGAAGGAGCAAGGTACTACTACTGTACTCTGATTGTGTGTCCAATCTTTCTTTCAAATACTTCACACCTGTGCAATGACCCTAATAAATTCACATGACATTCAATTGTACAGCTTTAACCCCCTGCCAACATCCTCAATCGTAATTAAAGTCCTGATATCCCACCACTGTCTCTCCCTCCATTACTTGCATGAGCCACACTGTGACTGGGCACATTAACCCGATATACTGCTCACAACCCCCCAGCTCTGAGCCTGACTCCACCCACTGCACAACTTTAAAAGATGACATAGCGTAGTCACGGAGCTGAGTGAGGGGAGGGGTTGAGAGGGAGCCCACCATTAACATAGATTGATTTTTATGACGCAAGAGCACGCCCAAAGTACGTCGGAAACCTTCAAGAGCATTTGCCATTTTCAAGCCACAAAATCCAGATTTGTATTAAAACTGACATTTTGACCATATTAACAGCATTGACGTGTCTCGGGTTCAGTCCTATTCTTTCCTTTACAGCTTAAAGAACACAATGTTAACGTGCAGTTCCTTTTTAATTACATAACAAAAATAACAGCATTTATTGCGGAGAGGAGAGGATAGAAGGAGAACAAATCAAGCGATGTCGGAGAGGAAGAGCAGATGCTATACTTTGGCTCCAGATTATTTCAACAGCTCTTTATCATAAGCCCGCATTCTACACAGGACATGAAGGACAGCTAACCTCAGCTGGCCTCAGCTAGCCTCAGATAGTATAAGGCCAAACACTGACACATTACAGGCCGGCAGTGTTGGTGACTGGGCTGGAGGGTGTAGCATTGACGCTGCAGCATCACCAATACGCTGTTACCCTATGAGCTGTGTGTGTGTGTGTGTGTGTGCGCGAGCGTGTGTGGAGGGTGTGTGTATAGTCTGGCCAGTGATGGATGTGTGTGTGGCAGGTAATTAAAAGTGTGATTAGTGGATAATTAAAAGAGGTCTCTGTCTTTAGAATATTTAACGAGTTCAGACAGCGCGCGCACGCGCACACACACACACACACAATCAGCCTTGTGGGAGTGTGTTATTTCAGAATGTAATGTGGACATAATGGTTCTTGAGTCGGTACAGTGTGAGAGAAACGAAGTAGAGCGAGAGAGAGAGAGAGAGAGAGAGAGAGAGAGAGAGAGAGAGAGAGAGAGAGAGAAAGAGAGAGACGGGTCAAATATGGAGAAAGAAAAGACAGCACTTCTCAAAGATACACATCTGAGACATTAATCATCATCAACCCAACCACACAGAATGTATTTATTTGCCTCTCTCTCTCTCTCTCTCTCTCTCTCTCTCTCTCTCTCGCTCTCGCTATATGACTGATGAATTCAAACTGAAGCAGCTGCTACCTGGCAGACTTAAATAGACCAACAGAGAATCCCTAAACCAAGACTCCTACTCCTAGACATCCTCCCCATCCTTTGGCTCTCTGTCTGACGCACGCACGCACGCACGTCCAATAATAACATCTTGTTAGTGGAATAGCATTCAAATATAGGGTGAGAAAATAAAATAAGACCTAGTCCCCCCCACACGGCCCCTCTCTCTCTCTCTCTCTCTCTCTCTCCCTCTCTCTCTCCGTGTGTGTGAGAGGGTGTCAGTGTCATTCTGGAGAGTCATTAAATGCAGCTTCAGAGTTAATGTCTTCTCTACTTTCAGAAAGTTTTTTTTACCTTAGCTGAGTAGTGTGACGGTAATTTAGAAAGCGCAGTTACAAGTCAGGCAACAGATGAAAGTGGTCTTGCATTTACCTAGAGAATGTGCCAGGGATTTGGGCTCTTATTGCAGCATCCAACAGCTGAAATATCTGACTGCACTGTAGGTTATTAACACACACACACACACACACACAAAGGTTTCTGCTGCCATCAATAGGACCCTTTCCTTCAATATTACACCAAAACTGGAGTAATGAATTACAGTACTAGTACTTACTTATTTATATAAACACATTTGTGTATAATGGAGTTTGTACTTTAGATACTGTATGTTTTTCATTTCAGCATAAGCAGAGACACGCCCGTATATCATTTGTTAAGCAAAGTTCCGACAAATTGTTTTTGGCGGAATGAGCCATGAATATTCATAGGCTAACAGTAGGGCCTAAAGTGCTGTCATCGTAATGCAATTCTGTCCCCCTCCACCTTGACGATGAAAAATCTCAGCAGGAAATGCGATGCAATTAAACGAAGTCCTCGCGATCCCCTCCATAGCCTGCTGCCCCATGTGTCTCCCCTCTCCTATGCGTTACAGGGCTAACATTAAGCAGTGAGCACAACTCGGCAGATGTTTTCGCTGCAATATTCATGAACAAATGTGGAAGGGCGCAGGTAAAGCACATCGCCTTGGGGGTAAGCTTAGCAAATGACTAGCTAGTTCTCGTAAGCTGATAGCCTGTTGGAATGCATGTCCATGCACAGTAGCCTACAAGTAAAGCATGTGGGTAATTCATTTCACAAGGTGGACATATGTGATTATTCTTATAAATACATGCACATATATATTTCTATTAAATTTAAGTTACTAGTAAAGGTGGAGTCATCTATCCTGCAGAAAGAATGTTGATATTTGAACTCAAATCAAAACAAAAACACCTCTCCCTTCAATTCCATATGGTGCACCCTCAGAAGCTCCGCCCCCCCGAATTGGACACACATTGAATAGTGTTGTGTGTCTGCATGGCATTTGTTCACTTTGTTTGTGTTCCCATTTGCAGAGCCAGTGCTGTTTAGTAACACCACATTATTGTTTCAGCATGCACACAGAATGGACAGGTAGTGCATCATGAGATATTCACTTAACGTGACAAAAAGCGCTGACCCCACCTTTAATATAAGTAATGACACATGTGTCAGACAAAGTGCAAGCCAACATAATGTAGTGTACAGGCCCATTAGTTCCATTGGTTAACTGGTTACACTGGTTGGTTTCTAATTACAAATCAGTAAGGAAAAAAGAAGACTTTTTTTTAATAATTAGAGGACCTTGGATAACACTGGGATCAAGCATGGCTCGCCGCTCATTAAATACTGAGAAGTAGAAACATATAATGAGCCAAAGCAATTTCCTCAGTTTCCTCAGTATTTAATAACACAAAGGCGCCATTTGGATGCATCGTCCCTTTGGCCCCTTCAGGTACGAGGAAGAAATGCAAGGTTTATCATTTATTCTTTGAGCTTGCAACAGCAATCCCTAATACCACCTGACAAGGGGGGTTGGCATGGGGGCGGCAACTAAGGAACGGAAGGATGAAAGAGCAAGAGATGGTTTAAAGAGGAAAATGCAGGAAATATACAGTACGAATAAATAAATGCATAAATAACTTGACCAGTGGAAAATTGTCATGCAATCTGTTATTTTCCACCACATTAAGGGACCAGGGGACCATTTATATTATGGTATGGGGGAGAGAGGCAGGGATGGTGAGTGGAGGGAGAGGTAAATTGGAAAATGGCAAGTTCAAACAGGCATCAAATAGAAATCCTGCCGCGTTATTTTAACCCGCTCCATCAGACTGTCTTGTTCCTCTTAATTGAAGCTATATAAGAAGTTGAAGTGAAACGATTGTGGACCGTTCACATCATATCATTCAACCATTCCTCTTGAATGATTCTAATGGCACAGAAAAAAAAAGATAATTATTCTTACAATTTTTACGCAGTCCTTTGTAGAGGAAGATAATTTTCAACTCTCTCGCCATCTTGGTGTGATGTTTCAACACAGCCTGTTCTAGACCGGTGGTTATCAAAACAGGGTTCCAATGCCCTAGAGTTCCTTGGAGGTACTACAGTAGTTATTATGTAGGAGAAGGTAGCGATCATAACATTCTGTACAAATAATAATCAAAACAGTGGGCACAAACTACTGATTGTTCTGTTGATAAAGGAAGTATAGTGATTTAATCAAACAGTGATAGTGTCATCCTTCACTACACACCAAACACCAACTCATAACAATAATAATAATTATTATTGAATGCAACATCTGAAATGTAATTGTTCAATATAATATATATATAATATATATTAAATATATATATATATATATATATATATATATATATATATACATACACACTGTATATATTTGTAAATACAATTTCAAATATATTCTAGTCCAGGAGGTACAGCAACATGTAGCCCGGCTTGTCTTATAAAATCCCTGGAATTTGGTACAGAAACTCAAAAATGAACATGATGTTTCCAGACAATAGCCGGAATGTTATTGATATGCGTAATATGTTATTTCCTTTTGTGGAAATCTCGGCACAATTTTCCTGCATTGTCAGAACAGTACACACACAGCAGAATAGGGCTGGGTGTGCCAGCAGTATTGACTGCACAACAGATATCAGAGTGGTTATAAGTTTGGTCTGTTTAAATATAGAATATCCCCCTGAATATTAAACAGAATCTTGTAGCAGGAGCATCAATCAATAATACAATCAGCTGAATATGAGTAAGCATCATGTAAGCCTGTTCAGGATCGTATCGTTTCACCCAAAGTGACACGAAGCAAGGTGAACCAGACGTAAGCGAAAACGTAAACGCCTAGAAACGACATTAATCGAAAGCAGTGTGGTCACAGCGGGGTGCTTCGGAGCCCGGCAATATGCATTATATTCTCACACCCTGGGCGATGTATATGCAATTCCACCGGTAACTAAATCACGGATCTAAGCCTTCTGCTAGTTCAAAAGATCAGCCTAGTCTCCAAAACACATTGGACTGCGATGAGCTTAAACTATTTACTATACCATACAATTCATTCACTTTCTCCACAGATTCCCTTATCTGCATTCCCCCTCTCTGATGTATCTGCCCTATCTCTCCGTCACTGCAGAACGTGAAAGCACCAGGCTTCATTTTACCGGGACGGGACCAAAGAGCCTTAAAGTGTCTGGCTGTCATTTTAATACTTGAGTTACCCAAGCCTTCACGTCCCCTGTTAAAATGAAATGACTCTCTCTCTCTCTCTCTCTCTCTCTCTCTCTCGTTGCCTTTTAAACATGCACGTGCTGTACAGCGCGGTATACTGTAGATGCCGTCTGTGTGCACACAAACACATAGAACATCTGCTCACAAAGTTCAGACAGCGAGAAAGTTCCTTCTGTTCAGATCTCTGTGTGTGTGTGCGTGTGTGTGCGTGCGTGTGTGTGCGTGTGTGTGTGACAAAGGGAGTTTTAAGATAATGAATCGCTGCCTCCGTTAAAGTGGTGTCTGACAAATGAAAATGAATGAATGCCTGGATGCGCACATGGCAGTATGTGCGCACGGTGTGCGCGCGCACAGTGTCAGCGCACGCGCATGCAAACTCACGCAAATGCACGCAAATGCACACACAAACGTATGCGCACGCAAGCACGCGCGCTATTTAGCAGCAGATGGCTGCTTGGGCTAAGTGTATGGTGAGAAAAATATCCCATAAGGCCTAGCATTGACGCTGACCACCTGTGACATCAGTGCCTCACTAAACTCCCGGACAAACTTGAAGCTGCGGTTGCAGACTGAATCTCGACCTACCTTAAAGCCCTATAGAAAACAGCGCCTCTATTTGATCAGGCTGGCCCTTAAAGAACAACAAACAGCTCTTATTATTGTCCTCACCCTGACCTGCGGATGCCGCTGGCTAACATCATTGGTTCACGTCCATCTGCTGCAGCAATCTGAGCTAATTAGCAGCAGCGAAACGCTCATCCAATCAGGGCAGCAGGTCGCAGAATGTATTGCCCGTGTCAGACGGCGAGCTCCTGGTTTTATTACCAGCGCTATTATTAACACCAGAAAGGACTCGACAAGATTTAATAGGCCACCGTGTTTCACACAAACAGGGGCGGTGCTTGACCGATAGGACGGAAAATGGCTTACCCAGGAAGCCTCAAACTGGACACAGGGCAATGCAGCACTCCCAGTAAAAACTGTAGTCATTCATTTTTTTGCAACGTTGACAGTTTCCGCTTCTACTGGCGTCTTCCTCAGAGACGGTGGGTGGGGTTGGGGGACAACACAACACAGGAATGTTAATATGTACATGTGTGTTTTGCTGGTTAGATCATGTGCCACAGATCACCAATCTCCGATGATAGTTGACAAACGACAGAGCTCCGGACTTCACGGTGCCCTGTGATGTCTACGGTGTCCATTCAAAACGTGCATAGCAATGCACGCAAAGCACACTGTACGTATGTCTCCGCACGCTCCTCCTGTGCGTCTCTATGTTGTTATGGCTGCTGTGGGACAGCAGGCAAGAAAACCAAGTCAATATGTCTGAAATGCGTCTGAAGTCCACAGCCAGAGCAAAAACAGATAGATGAGGGGAAGAAAAACATACTTCAGAGAGGGTGTGGAGAAGGGTGAGGGGTGTGTGGGGGGAAAAAGGGGGGAGAGAGAGAGAGAGAGAGAGAGAGAGAGAGAGAGAGATAGCAGGAGGTATGGCAGTGTGTGTGGGGTGGGGGTTGATGAGATTAGACTGCAGTGTGTGAAGTGACAGGCTGTGAGGGCTCTGCTGGCCAGTGTTTTCCGAGGGGCTGGGGAGATGGGGGACATTGACAGAGACGCAAATGTGCACGCATACGCAACGCACGTGCGCGTACGCGCGCACACATCACGTGGGGAAGACGATCCGAATGCGGGGGTGGAGAAGACAGACAGACAGACAGACAGACAGGAGGAGATCGAGAGAGAGAGAGAGATTGATGCATATCGGATCAATAAACTTCATAAACGGCATCATCACCGTGGTCACTACAACAACAACAGCAAACCGGCAAGCACCATCTGGACATGTCTCATCAGACCACAGCACCAGCCAACACACGCACGCACGCACACACACACACACACAGACACAAACACACACCTGCAGATCAATCACTTGTGTTGACTTTATCATGCATGACTGCACACAGAGAACCTGGGGCCAGGGAAAGCAGACTAGCTGGTCTGGGGAGGGTTTTGTGCATTTGATAACCTCTGTGTGTGTGTGTGTGTGTGTGTGTGTACGTGGGCGCGAATATCTGTACCCATATTTCCATTAACCTAATGCACAATTTTGCAAAGTGAAAATGATGTACAGTAATAGAAACACGTGACTTTAGAAAACTATTGCAAAAAAAAAAAAAAAAGCATAAACGTTCACGAGCAATATTCTGCATAATTGAAATGAAAAATGAACTGAAATGAATTTAAATGAAAAATGGTCACATGCCATGCCAAGTGACGGAAATGCATGTCTCAGTTTGAGCTGGCCTTCTTGGGCATAATACAGCAGGCTATATTGCATTGCATGTCTCATTTTTACCTTTTGGATACATAGGACCTCTGTAAAATCATTGAGGACTATATAGTCTCCCAGAAACCCCTGATACGCCGCCACTACCAGGTATGAGGTTTGTATGTCCGTCATTGCGTGCGTAACATGCACTCTTCGCCTTTGATTAAACACAGCCACAGAGCCACTGCGGTGAACGCAATCAAAATCACTTCAGATCTTGGAGAACCGCCGCCAACTCAGTTTATTTAGAACGACTACCACAAGAGGAGAAACCCCATCTTTAAACGCATAAATCGCATCGCGCTCAACAGAAACACAGCCTAAGCAACAGTGTTTTGTAAAATATATTGTAAATATTGCTTCTATTTTGCGCAAAACGAATGGATACCCGGCATATGAGTCTCAGCAGGCATACACTTTACCTACAGTATTTTACAGGTTTAAAGCACGATATTGATGTCAACAAATCTTCAGATTCAGAACAATAACACGTGCTGGTCAGTCAAGCCTCATGTACTGTGAGTGGACATCATTGTAAGAAAGCTGACAAAAGCAATGTCTGTATGCTGACACTAGACAAGTAATTATTTAGACAGCATATGGAAACAACAGGTGGCAGCACCAATCTCTTGGACACCTCATTGTCTTCATTATCTCTACACATTTAACAGGAAAAGTAGTTTACCTGCAACTCCCTCAGTAGTCATATTCTCTTCATCTTCCAAACCATTTTTATGTCAGTGCCTTCTCTATGTATCTGTTTCAGAAAAACTGTACCAATCAGCAAAACTCCATGCTGTTTATTTTACCTCTGCGCACTTCCCAGGTAGAGCTTGTTATATTGAGATGCCGTATATTGTACCTGTCTAAACATTCTTCCAAGTAACTGTGACTACCAGTGCTGAACAAGCACACAGTATTCACAGCAGAAACAATGCTAATTAACTTTCATAAAGTTTTTAATGGCCCACTAATTACCAGTGAACCAAACCCCAACAAAAAGTATGCTACCTGTACTGTAAATATACTGTAGTTTTTGAACTGTAGTTGAGGATGGGCACTAAGCGTGCCCCAGTAGTTATACAGTAACTTGTGTTACATGAACTTGAATGGTTTGAGTACCATATGCCATATGTACCAGTGCTTGTCGTCTCGTCAGTGCTCACAATCGGTAGAGTCTAAATCACAACACTGAATTGGATCACAGAATGGCATTTTTCTTATTTAGTTTTGGGTTATGTCCTGCTTGATTCAGTGCAAATAAATTGAGCTTTTGCTTTAGCTCAGAAGCTCCAGTCACACATCTGAAGCACAAGGCAAAGGCTAGGATGTTGTTATGTGCGGTCCACTTTGTTTGTGCTCTTATATTTATGAGCCAGCGCTGTGTCAAAGTACGGGATAATTTCATCAGCACGCACAGAGAGCAGTAAGCTAGCAGACAGTGAGAAGATACAGTATTTGGTGAATTTGACAAAGCTTCAATTCGCTAATTATTCCTTTAAGTCCAACGGTATTGGGGTGTCTGCACATGCTACGCATGGGTATGGAATATCCCCTAACCAATCAGGGTGCTAGCATTCGAGTACCAAAATCAGTGTTTGGGTAATTGTTCGCATTCCATCACAAGAAGTCAGCGATGGTGTTTCATTAGTAGCAGCTTGAAGCTGGAGATAACAATGGTCGGACGAGATATAGATTCGCATTTTATGGTTTTTATGTTGCTTTAAAACAACACGGCTTATAACAAACATATTGAATACAGTTTGATTGCTGTTCATTTAAAGGGATATTCAGACGCATTATTTTCCGCATTACGTTTACCGTGGTCCACCCCCTAGTGGTTAATGGAGTGAACTCTGTCAGTTATCTGAATAATAAATGCATATCCTTAGCGCCAGTGCTAGAAAAGTCAAGCTGCTTTCTCAGGAACAAAAGTGTGCGAGTTCAGCAGAGCATATCCTGCCGCATGATAAAGATGCAATGAGAGAGAGAGATGGAGAACAAAGCAATGAAAAAAGGACAACAATTCAGGGAGGAAAGTGGGAGTGAAAGACATGTCGTGTTTAGACAAGAAAAGAGAGTGCTGCGAAGAAACGTGTAAATTAGTTTTTTCTGGATTGGTTCTAAGATGGGGCTGTTTGTATGTGGGAGGGGGCTCAAATATGGTGTGTGTGTGTGTGTGTGTGTGTGTGTGTGTGTGTGAATGTGTGTGTGAGAGAGAGAGAGAATTTTGTGCACAGACAACTCTAATCAAATAATACATAGCAGATTGTTTCCGTGGGCTTTTTTTCCACGGTGACCCAAGAGCGTTATATCGTAAGCAGGTAAACATTCTTTCTTCCCAGCTAGTCCGGAACATGTTGATTCCCATAACTGCTAGACCTCCTGGGATCCCCCACAGGTGATCTGGAATATTATTAGCTGATTAGATCTTTTCATGGGTTGAAGATGAAGATGGGTTTTGAGGCAAAAACTGTTTATTTGCTAAATAACCTGTTTGGTGCCAGGGGAATAATAGCATTACCCGTTTAAATAAAACATATTTTTTAAATTGATATATATTTTTTGATATATTAAACAATTAACAAATAAAAATATATTGTTTTGAGATTGCTAATATTGATTTATTTTAAATAGCTAATATAAAATACTACCACTATGTTGTAAGTATATTTTTCAGATGCCCTAGTCTACCTTGTAATGTGTTCATTTGGACTTGGTATAGAGGTCCCATTGCTTGACTTCAAGGGGGTTAGGAAAGCGTAAATGATAAAAATATAAAGACGCTAGACAAGTTAAAACACAAATCTGTGATTGATGATAAGATATTGGACCCTGTTAGTTAACACCAGCCACTAGTTACAGTATTTTCTGCCGAACAAATAGATGTAGCATACTATAATTGCAGTACTTGTACAGTTTGGTTTGTTGCATGATACTCCAGTGTACACCTACAGAAGCTTTAACAATTGAGCTCAGAAAAATAATTCCCCCATACAAATTAGACGCCCAGTCCATTTACCGATCTGATGTTCATTTTGTGCATGTACAGTAATATTCAGTTTTGTGTAGCTGATTTGGTTTGAACATTTCATTGAAGACAGAGGAATGAAAAGTGGCTTTTTATTTGCTGTTCTTCCTCAGCACGTATTGCCGAGCCAGGTGAAGTTAGCAGTCAACTCCAGAAAGCCAATCCCTTCTGCTGTGTTTCAGCATGCCACAGCTATTCATATGCATGTATGTTTTTAAAGTATAACAGTTCATCAGTGACGGACCTGAACAAAGGACTTTGCTCTGCTCTTTCTCATAGGCAGAAGCAGGCAAGACGAATGAAGGCGTTTTAATGAAGAGTACTGCGAATGCTCTGACAGCAAGCAAACATTTAATAGAAACGGTCTCTTGAGCAGCCACATAATTGTGGTCCGCCGTCAGGAAGCCATTCTAAATACAGCCCCATTTACTTAACCGAGAAAGCTATTTCCCCTGTTCACTCCAAACTAAAATGCAAAGTCAAACCTAATGTGAGACTGTGACAAAACAGCTTTTGTAATGTTATCCGTCGCCTTGCCAAAGCTTTCTTAAGCTCAATTTTTGGGTGGGGGCTGTCGTTAAAGGTGCGAAAGAGTTGCAGTCTAGCCATTTCAATCTTTGGTTCACGGGAAACAATAGCACTCAGAGGAGCAGTTAGCACTCAGAATGGAGAGTTAGTTGTCTCCAAGAGAGTAAAGAGGGGCGTAATAAAAAAAAAAGAGGGTCTGTATCTTAACATCTAGTTTTAATGTTATCCAAAATCACACAGGCCTATATTTCAAAATAGTCAGGGTCTGAATTAAGTTCCTTTACATATATATATACTGTCTAACACTGCCAGGAATATGTAGCATCTGTAAAAATATGGAAATTGTGTCAAGCAGAGCAGGACAATAATATCAAACTAATCCTTGTAAAATACTAAATGTAATTTGAATGTTTATATTTTTGGTTAATTGTACATTCTAGTCCTGAGTGTTTGAATGTATAGTTATCAACCTGATACTTTACTGCTATTTCGGCCAGGTTTTCGGCCAAAGAGGTTTTAATCTCAATGTTTTTACCTGGTTAAATAAAGGTAAAATAGAAACAATTTTAAATAAAATGCATTACAATTACAACAGCAATGCTGTCTGAGGTTGGGCCTCAGACATTGAAAAGTGCCACCTTTTTATCTAAAAATGGCCTCCACAGTTTTTAACATTGGTCTTTGTACCATATTAAACCAGCTCTTAGTATCTGATTTAAAACTAGTCTTGGAAAATTCAGCAAGGTTTTGGATCTGTTTTGGAGCTCTTGATCTCATCCCCATACCAGCCTCTCCCATTGGTTAACTTCAGAATAGTTATAAGATTCTGTTGGTGGCTTTGCTTAGACTAATTCAAGCATACTTTAAAGGTATAGTCAAGATCCTTGATAAATTTGAACTAAACTCAAAACAAAAACATCTCGCCCTTCAATGCTCCCTCAGAGGCTAAAGTATTGTTGTAGTGAGCGGTTTTCGCCACTTTGTTTGTTTTCCTATTTACGGAGCCTGGGCTGTGTAGTACCGAATTATAAGCAGGGATTAAATGCTTTGCATTTAAATCGAGACATGTTAAAAATGTAATTACTTGAAATCATAGGCTACACATAGCCTATACCGAAATGTAACTGCAACTATTTAATTTTATGATTGCTGGTAAATACATTTTAACATGTCTCGATTGTATATTGATTATTTATCTGCAACCAGGAGCTAATACTTGCGCTGAGATTAAAATAAACCTAAAATAAACCTGCGGTAACTCCGTAGCCTTGCCGTAACAGTCAATGACCGAAGATCATCCTAAAACGCCAAAGTCTTTCTAACATTTTGAAAATTGACGGGAATGACCATTGATCAAGCTGACATTTTTGACGAGTTGGGAATGAGAACAAGTTGTCTATAAAGACAGAAGAGGCACCGTTTTTAACCTACTGGCTAATGGCTATGTAATGCCTGGCTGCCAAATTGGACTTGGAAATAAATTGTTCGGCCATTTCATTGAGTGAACTCATCTGGCAGAAGTAGAGCTTTTCAAGGTGGGAAGCTGCACTAAATAAATACAACTTAAAACATGTTTTCTTCTCTTTTGCAAGCAGGTTTTAATACAGCAATGTTGTTTGTAGGCGTGTTTAAAAACATGAGTAGAAAAAACAAGCGTGACCTACGTATTGTAGTATTGTACATAGTCTATAGCACATCTATTGAAGTGGCTGGTGTCTAACTAATGATTTAATTTTTTTAATCACGGGTATGTTCTGGTCCGCCATCTAATGGTAGAGAATGAAATTGGCCCCAGACTAAACTTAATTGTATCACATACAGTACATGTATATTTCCAATACTTGTGCAAGTAGTAATAGTAATAGTAAATAAGAGCCTGTTGACAGTATGTTATCGTGTGATTCCGATGAGTTAACCGCTTGTTCAGATTCAGTGCATTGCTCCATTGTGTAAATTCCACAAACCACTAGCTGAAGGATCACTGATGTAACGATCCAAGCTTCATTCCTCCCCTTTGTCCTCTCTTGACAATTGATCATTTGACTCAAATGTCATTTGTGGAACTATGTTTACATTTGTGGTGCAAAGTTTGATACAGAGAATGATTATTCATGTAATTATCACTGTAAAGAAGAGGAGCAATACATCTAACAGTGAGATTATATTCTAAATCAGTACTCATGGAATGTCTCTTGTCCAATCAAATGCCTTGGTTGGAAGTAATGTATAATCTCCTGTATCCTTCTTTAGGATATATTGCATGCACCTCCATGTTGGGTACCCGCTAAACACAGCAAGCGTGGTACAGGCATGTACTAGATATTGCATGGGCTTCGTCCACTTCACCGCTGATTCCAATAGACCATCAAGTTAGCATCCTGTATCTGCTCCCTGCACTGTTGTCAATAAACCTTGACCAACTCAGTTCCTCTCTGAGTCTCCTTTGAGCCACAAAATCCACGGGAGATATGTAATGATATTTCCTCAAATATCATGCATGTATAATTTGCATGTACAGATATTATGCATGTATACACTAGTAGTGTATTAGAGTAGTGGAGTACATTTTTTTCCCAACAAGCAAGTCTTTAAATAGAATGTGTGTGATTATTAAGTAAGGTGAGAGTGCTACCAATGCTCAGTCTTATCTGCTATAGCAAGTGCAAAAAAACGCAATGTAAATAACGCTTTGCGACACTCACATGCGACTGCTAGGGAGGATCTTGTGACCGTCTCTGTACCACGTGACCACGGGTCGTGGGTAGGAGGCGAGAGGAGGCGAGCTAATGATGGCAGCCCGTCCCTGAGCCACCGTCCTCCTCTGCTCCTCAGCAGGGAAGCTTCCCAGGACTGAAAGAGGCAGGGGAAAAGGGGAGGAGGAGAAGGTCACAAAAACAACGGCGTCAACGTGGGGCACAACGAGACACCTTTTAATGGTCAGTAAGCTATTCATACTCTTGTGGGCGAAAATTCAATTGTGTTACTAAAATAAGAACAGTTTCTGAATCATGTTTCACACATGTGGGAAGTAGCATTTTGGAAACACAGATAAATGAAGGCCAAGTGCTTGGTAAATATAAGTGTACGCTTTCGTTGTGGAAAAAGTAATTGATTCAGGCATATCAAATCATATGATAACAGGCATATCAAGGCTACACTAGCTGAGGGTCTTCACATGGCAATGCAAATGTGGTGTTAGGAGGAAGAACAAATGCCAATGTTGACTTTGGACTTGGCTGCCGTTTTAACAGGCTTGCCGTCCTTTAACAAATGAGTCTGTTTCATTGAAACATTGTTTCATTGAAGTATTATATGTTCCATCAACTTTATTAAAAGAGGAAATGGAAAACAAAACAAAAAACTGTTTTCTGTAGATCACATGCAGTTTCTATTTAAAGCAAGTTCACTACATGCAGTGAATTTCAAGTTATTCCACTAACACTAGCATAACTAGCATGCGCAACGCTAACTAGCATGCATAAGCAGCCACCCCCCCACAGTTTGATCGAGAGGCATGATGTTCTGATCAGGAGGAGCTGTCTGACGTGTTGCCTTCACTCCACTTTGCCGTGTCCAATTGAGTCAAACCGACGGCTCACCAGGGAAAATACACAGTGGCTCCAGATGGAAACCACGTGCCATCAAGTGAGACAGACGGATGCATGCCTCTGTTGTTTTATGCTACCTGCACTCGATGATTGTGCAGTGTAAGAAACGGCGAGCAAACGGTTTCTCTGCAAAGCTTTTAATGGTTTCATTTATTTTCTCATATCGAAGCAATGGGCGGCTGCGGTTGTTGGAGGATATAACATCATTCAAGTAGTACACCTCATCATCGCACATTCTAATTGCGTGTGTGTAAACTTGCGTGCGTGCGTGTGTGTGTGTGTGTGTGTGTGTGTGTGTGTGTGTGAGTGAGCGTGTGCTTAAGCGTGAACCAAAACCATTAAAACCTCTCACAGAAAAAGAGCC
>JAODLL010039099.1:0-21395 GCA_026546735.1 Forbesichthys agassizii
GATTGATTGATTGAATATAACAAGCCTATAGGAATCTATAAGCAGTGCAGTTAATAGATCAAGAAGTCGCTGGTTTGAACCCCGCAAACTCCTCACCGAGGTGTCCCTGAGCAACACCCTATACCTCCCCAGTATTAGAGCCCCCCCCACCCCCCACCCCACCCAGTGCAGGACGAGGTACCCCCTCCCTCCCTCCAACCTTCCCCCGATCCCCATCCCCCGGTGCAGGCCGAGGGCCCCTCCCCTATCCCCCGGTGCAGGCTGAGGCTCCTCCCACCTTCCTGAGGCTGTTGCAGTGGCCTGGCTCCCTCCTGGAGCCCAGGGTGCTGGAGGTGTGGGTGGTGCTGGAGGTGTCCTTCTCGCTGGGCTCCTCAGATAGGCTGCTGGGGGCCTCTGAGGCTTGGTCCTTGTCCTCCTGGTCCTTATCTCCTGCACGCGCACGCGCACACACACACACACACACACACACACACACACACACCAGGTTATTAATATACATATTGGTAATATA
Organism: Forbesichthys agassizii; assembly: GCA_026546735.1. Lineage (NCBI taxonomy): Eukaryota > Metazoa > Chordata > Actinopteri > Percopsiformes > Amblyopsidae > Forbesichthys > Forbesichthys agassizii. Next base: position 512 of record JAODLL010039099.1, read on the forward strand.
ATCTCTCTCTCTCATACAGTATTATTTTATTCACACGGTTAAGAGATAACAATTTCTTACATACTGTACATTCTGATTTAAGTGCATTCAAACTGTATTTATACAATGCGTACAATGCAGTTGCAGGCTATTGCATATATACTGCAAGTGTTTGTACTAAGGAGCAGGTAGTTTGGGGGCTTGAACCCATGAACATCCATCTGGGGAACACCCAGACCTCAGAGACTACCCTGGCCCAATTCAGGTGTATCAGTGAAGCTGCAGAATGTAACTTCACTTCTCAGGGATGGAAGAACATGCCTCAAACGCATTCAGTGCATTGTTCAAAGGTCTTTGTAACCAATGTCCCAACACAGAGAGGCAGATAATTACTTACATTTGGAACATAGCCAGTAAAGTACTATAGCTGCTTCACACACTCCCACAACCACACACGCACGCACGCACACACACACGCACGCACGCACGCATGCAAACACACACGCACGCACGCACACACAAGCACATACACGTACGCACACAAGCACACACACATGTACGCACACAAGCACACACACACAGAGCTGGGAAACGTACCATTCTCTGTTTCGTCCTCCTCTCCCAGGATAATGGCAGGAGTGTTGGTCTCCCCGGCTTCCATGTGCTTTTTAAAGGACTCCAGTTGCTCTGTAGGAACCACGCACGCACACACACACACATAACACACACACAAACAAACACGCGCACACACACTCACTGTTTGAAGGTTCTCACACCTCAAATTAATGGAGGAGTCAGCGATGTCGGAGAAAGATTGGTGATATATCTGAACACGATCAAAGCAAAAGCACCTCTCTTCAGAGCCATAGGGGGCGCTCACATTGGACATGATGTGCCAAGGCAAAAATGGATGCATAAGTAAATGATACAGTAAATCAATGTATTTCATCCGGGCATTACATTCTCTACAGTGTTTACTGTACAGTGCCGAGTATATCTGCAAATGCTTTATAATCTAACTGACAAACTACAGGTTCATGAGGTCACAGGGTCATAAGGTCATACTGTTCACTCACTTTGCTCTACTTCTGGTTTCAGCCGTTTGTTTTTTATGAGGATTTTGCGTTTGAGGTCGTTCGGGGAAGGTAAAGGACGTCCGGGTTCAATCTGCACGAAAGACAAGATACACACAATGACCGCTGTCCAATCACGACGCATTCTGAGAGTTACTGGCAGGTAGGGGGCGGGACAAGAGTACCGACCGGGAAGCCCTCGAGCGGCATTTTGAGGAGGAAGTCCCCAAAGGACTCCTCGCAATACTTGGCCATCTTATACTGTTGTGGTTTACTAGAAAACACAAACACACACACACACACACACACACACACACACACACGTACAAGTTACTGTACATACAAAAACCTTTCTAACCGACTGAACGAACAACCAATACCGTACTATGTACGTACCTGCAGTGGTTTTCAAATGACAGGATAACGGGGTATTCTGACGTGACAAAGGCAGTCTCCTTGATTGCCTGGATGACATCCTGGAGGAAACAGAACCGCAGAATTGAATGGAGGCAGGCAGTGTCACATGCAATGTCTGACTATCGACACTAGAGGGCAGACTTGCGTCATAAAATGACCTGAAAGAAGAACTGTAATGTCTAAAATTCAAATAGTCTGCAATGCCATAACTGCCTGTTAACTAGTAAAATTAAATAATGTAATAAAATCAAATTAACCTTGTGAATGAACTTCACTTGTGAGGTTTGCGGTTATGCTGTCTTGATTATTGTATGGATTTTAATACATTGTGGTCAAATATATTACATCTAACTTTCTTACTTTATAATTGATTATTTGGAAGTCGTGTGTGTGCTCGCGCACTTGTTTCTTGCGGTTGTGTGTGTGTGTGTGTGTGTGTGTGTGTGTGCACGCTCACCTTGAACAGGATGTCTGTGCACATGGCCTTGCCGTGAGTGATGATTGGCTCCTGGTCTTCTCCTTTGCCGTCCCAACAGTCCAGCTCTACACACCTGACACACACATGCACACGCGCACACACACACACACACATAAAGACCTGAAGGTGGACCCCAGACCCCCTTCACCACAGTTATGTTATTTCTGTATTTTCTTCTGGGGAAAACAATTGTGCATGTTTTTCCCAGAAGTAAAATGCTTGAAAAATACTATACAAATAAAGATTAGTCAAGTCAAGTTTATTGATATAGCCCTTAATCACATTGCAGTCTCAAAGGGCTTTACAACCTACATGTCACACGGAAACAAACAACACCCCCTTAATCTTCTCCTCCCCTCGGGCAAGGAAAAAGATTATTATTATTATTATTATTATTATTATTATTATGAGTTTGGAGGGAAGACTGACATTGTTTCATGCAATGCATCAGCTAATTGTAAGCTAATACACTTTTTGTTAAATTCCCCAAATATCTCCTCAGATTCCGCTAGTTTACCGTTCTCTGTGCGTTCTGGAACAACATTCCGGTACTTCTACACAGCCCATGCTCCATAAATAGGAAGTGGCAAACACGGCTCACAACAACTCCCTAGGCTTCGCAATGCGTTTCAATGTGTGTGTGTGTGGGGGGGCGGAGCTCCCAAGAGAGTTGGTTTTGATTTGAGCTTGAAGTCAGCAAAGCGTTCCCGAAAATGACAAACCTGCCTTTAAGATACCGTAACCGTTCCAACGTAGAGAAGCAGGTTGCTCTATCTTTGCTCAGTAAATGGTAAATGGACTGCCCTTAAGTACTGTAGAGCTGGCCAGCCTGCTGGCCACTCTAAGCACTGCACAGTAGCCTCCACCAGCCTCACATTCACCCATTCACACACCGATGGTGATGTCAGCCATGCAAGGCACCGTCCAACCACCGGGGGAGCAGTTAGGCAGTAGACACCACACACTTTGAGATTTTGGAGCAGCGGTCTTCTATTTGCATTCCTCATATCGATGTCGCCTCCGTGGCAACCCTCCAACCCCCCTGTCCCCCCATAACCCACCTGCACCCGGACAGCAGCACCTGGCGGTACATCTCCACGGAGGACTTGCCGCCGAACTGGCGGCCGGTCAGGTAGGTGTTGTGGGAGGAGCCGATGAAGTAGTGGGCTAGCGGCTGGTCCATGTCCTGGTACAGCTCCAGGCGGTCCAGGAACACCGGGGCGTTCTCGTCCGACATCAGGTAGCGGCAGAAGCCGTCACTGGACATACGGCCTGGGAAGGTGAGTGTGTGTGTGTGTGTGTGTGTGGGGGGGGGGGTTAGTGTGTTTGGAGGCTGCAGTAAGGGAGAGTGTGGGGGGAGGACTCTTTTGGGGAGGAGCATTTTCATGTCAAACAGACTAGACCAGAAGATTGTTTGTAATATTGTACGTTTTCTATGTATTGCTATTTCTATTAGTTCCCCCCCTCTCACATATCTCACTGATGAAGCGAGTAGACATGCGGTACGTCTAAGTCCTCTAGTAGCCACAGAAGTTAAATAAATGTGGTAATTGTGTTTGTGGACCATTTGGTTTGATGTGCATGCAGTACCAACTTTACAGGTAGGGGGCACTGCCACCTCACATACACACACTACATATGTATACTGTATATATCTACACACACACACACCTACAGTACAAACCAGCATGGCTCATGTTCACCTTTTTTCTTCAGGTCTTCATCTCTCTCGTATTTCTCTATGATCTGCATGGCTCTCTTCGGATCGTAGAAGGGAAAAAGGATCTCATTCAGCCTGGGGTCTCTCTGATTCTGAGGAACGCACGCACACGCACACACACACACACGTACCCACACAAGTAAGTGACACATGCAAGCGTGCACACACACACACACACACACACACACACACACACACTCATACAATCGGGCCTCATTTATCAAGTGGCGTCGCTACAGTTAAGTACACAAATGGCGACCGCCGTTTGATGAATATGGGGGGATGTCAAATCGTTTATCCCGGTGATGCTCCCAGACACATTGATAAATGAGGCCCGGGCACCAGCAAACAGCTCACCCGCTTTGCAGACGATGTACTGTAAACCAACACACCGCTCACACTGACAACAGAGGGGGGGTGGGGGCTGAAAGGGCATTCATCTGAGAAGGGAATGGGTTGGAGAGGTTTGGGGGTCATCTCAGCCCATTATCCCTTTTGTACGGATGGGAGTTGTGACCCTGTGGCCAGCTGTATCCTCGGGAGGCGGTCCTGATCTCGAGATTCAGTTTCATTTCTCAGCTAGCTTCAGTGTGGAGCCCCTCAGTGCAGACGCACTTGTCGCCCGTGTGGAAAACTAGCGGGCCAATCGGGCCGATGCTTGTTTTGCCTCCCCCCCTCCGAGAAGACAACGTCAGTGTAATGTACGAATGTCATACAGATGTCTTTCACATCGTATCCTTTTGTGAATACTTGAGAAGGCCAGTAGGCCAGGCGCTCTCCTTCTCTCCGCAAGTGGATTGGTCATGGCAGAGTAGCCGTTATCGTGTATAGGGACGGGACGATACGCGATATTATCGTTCATCGCGATAAAAATACTGACTTATCGTATCGTGGTGAATGCCCATTATCATGATAATCATAAATATCCTCACAAAAGTATGGATATTTTCACAAGTGACTTGAAAAAAGCTGCCTAGCTCACTTGTACAATTGTATTGATTTACTAATTTATTTATTTGCCTGCATCATTTTAGTCAATCACCACCATGGCTGAAGGCTCGACTTGCCCATTGTGTCCCACACATAAAGATAAATACCAAAAAGATAAGGTTTCAAAACAAAAAGAATCACACAAAATAGTTACAACATATGTGATGATAATAAAAATGATTGTTTCGTAATTCTAGTATGTTTTAGTGTCATTAAATTAAATATATATATATATTAATATATATTTTATATATAATAATTGTGATAGTTTCATCTATCGCACTTATTTTGGCCAGGATAATTGTGACATGAATTTTTCATATCGTCCCATGTCTAATCGTGCTAAAAAAATGTTATTAATTCATTTTGAAAGCTAGTTTAGTTTCGTTTTAGTTTTCTTGAAAACACTTAGTTGTAGCCTCGTTTCTCGTATTCTATGGGTGTCACAGGTTCACACGAGCCACACAGGTAAGGGGGTAAGGGTCAGTGACAAAGACAACAACACAGTCCCACCAGCCACTCCAACAATAAGAGGAACCATTTTTAAAACAGAGGGTGTCTGTTCTACTGTGGGTGGGGGGGTGGGGATCTATTTTAAGGTGACGCACAGCGCACAGGGAGTGATTGCGGGCACACAGCGGAGGTGGGCTCTCATTCACCAGAAAGGAGCATTGTCACAACAAACACACACACACATATACAGTACACACACACACACGCACACAAGCAAGCACACACACACACACACACACACACACGCACGCACGCACACACACACACACAAGCAAGCACACACACACATACACACCCACACACACGCACGCACACACACACACACACACACACGCAGAGCGCTGAGCAGGAAGCTAAAGAACAGAGACCTCCATTCTACCATCGCCATGGCAACCCCAATCAGACACTGGGACGCAAGCTACAGCAGCAAGGTTGGAAAGGGGGGTGGTGGGTAGGGTTGGGGGGGGGTGTTCATGCTGACACTGGGGCAGATGGATGAAGTTGCCCCCACCAGCTGATCAGAGGTAAGCAATAAACACATCATTGCCACAGGATTGAGAATGACTTAAGTTATCCTGCATACGAAGGTTAGACTTATTCTGGCTGATGGGCAACTTCTACCTACTGTTGGCCAGGACAGGAGTTCTTTAGGGGGGAGGGGGAGAGAGAGAGAGAGAGAAGGGAGGGGGGTTGCGGGGAGCAAGCGAAGCAATCACACAGAGTAGTTAATGAATGATAAAGAGCTTACTTCATTCAGAAAGCTGACTAACTGGTCTACAGTTAAATAATCACTTTTGTCCCCATTGCTGCAAAGGAATTAAATTAGAAAAACAAAAAAACAAAATGTTATGCCTTATCGTGGAAGCCCTCGCAGTCAGTCAATACCATTGGCTCTCTCAAGGGGGAAGGAAGGGGGGGTGCGGTTACACTCAAAAGCAATAATACGGTTTGTTAAATCACCGGGCGTGATAACATTTGTAAATAAACGCTGAAAGTTATTTTTAATGTTGGCCTGTGAGAGCAGGTTATGCCGACCGGGGTTAGTAGAGCAGGATGCAAACACACGTGTCCTGATTATTTGGCAGTTTGAAATGATTCCAGGTCATAAAATCAACTATGTACAGCTAGCATACAAGCTAACACGGACATGAAGTGAATACCATGTTAGCAGACAAGGCTGTACTGATGCCTTATTCATTACCACAGAGGTACAAGTGTGTGTGCATGTTTCAGCGGGAGGGTAGTAAAGCGGAAAAACTTACATTTTCTTGAAGAGCTCCTCTATGTCTGTTCGGGGGCAGATCTTCTGCGTGAGTGCGTAGAAGATGTCAAAGGTGAACACAGACGGCTCGATCTCGTCATTCTGTGGGAACACGGCGCCTTAGAGATTCACTTTCATTTGCCAGTACATGCTAACTGCTTACAAGCATAAACAGAACAGAGGAATACTGTAGGTGCACTAGTTCTCAAAATGCCCCCGAAAATGTAGCTCATTGCTCGTGTCAAGATGAACTGTTTCTTTCAATGGCTTATTTCAATGGCATCTTTTAATGGAATCTCCCATCCACAGGCTAACACTTTATTTAGATCTGTAGTCAATCCGTAGATGCTCTACAAACTATCAACAGAACATCAGTATCATTTCTCAAATGAACGTCTGAAGACCTTCGATAGTTAATCTGAATGTTTATAGGCATTCATCAACAAAGTGCCCTTAGTCAATCTTTAGATATTATATCAACCATCAATAACTTATCAGTAGCATGCCTTGAATGTATCATTTAATATTAATTATGGTAATATTTATTGTATCTATAGATACTCAACCGTATTGCTACATCACATCTGTAAATTATCAGTAGTCTCAGAAAATATTTTCATTTTTGGCAATCAATATTCTGTTGATAGTTGGTAGAGCGTCTACAGATTGACCATTTATATAAAGCCTTACCTAAATAACAATCACCATCACTGCATTTTCTGACAAAATGTTCAAGCAGCTGAGAAATGAGAGCTCAAGCTTTATTGATACTGCAGGTAAAGCAGGGATGCTGATGGAGGATTGTTGATATTTGAAACAACGGTGATGTTGTTGTGAGCGGTGTTCTCCACTTTGTTTGTGTCCCACATTGTTTTGATCTGAGCTCAGAGTTAGCAAGCGTTCTCGGGCATAGCTAATCCCGCCTGTAAATTAATAATCATTCCCATTGAAAAGCCCTGACCTTGCCACTGGGTAGGCCCAGCTCCTTCAGAGCCTGGAAGATCCCCTTCTCCGTCTTCCCAGAGGCAAACGTTCGTGTAACGCTACAAGAGAGAGAGAGAGAGAGGGGGGGGGGGGGAGGGGGGGGGAGAGGAGAAGTAAGGGGAGGGGGGTGTATTCTGGCACACAGTGAAAACTGAAAACTTGAGGTGAAGATCTACAGTACAGCTGCTTACCCTCTGACTGGTATCTTCCCATTCACGTTGGTAAGAAAACACATTCTCATCCAGCTGAGAGAGAGACACAACACGCACGCACGCACGCACGCACACACACACACACGCAGTGTGATGGACAGAGAGATGGCGTCAGAAAAAAGCATACAATAACAACAAGACATGAGGTAGTGTGCATGCGCGTGTTTCTCTCTGTGTGTGTGTGTGTGTGTGTGTGCTGCTCACTGCTTCTTGAGGCATGTCATGGGGCAGACGTTGTTGGCCTTAAAGTTGTGGATCACAGCTCTCAGACCCTCTGTCCACTTCTGGTGACACACACACACACAGTGAGTGCACATTCACACACACACACACACACACACACACACACAAAGCTGCATGTAGCCAGTGTAACGTAACAGGGAAGTCCTTGTGCTTTGGTAGGACTGAGGAGAGCTTATCGCCCCCCCCCCCCCGGTCCCCAGAGGAAGTAGAGTAGACCTAAGGGGTCCTAAGCTATGAACCTCCGCCTTTAAATATGATATATTAATAGCAAAAAACAAATACTATAAACAGCCATGAACACCATGGGAATCATGCAACCCATGGAGTCCACTCACATAAACAAGTGCGATCATAACCAGTGATGATCTAAACATCATTAAATAGATTTATAGAATAGAACACAGATCCTGTAGGTGGCCTTTAAAGGGGCGGTTGGGACCAGTGTTAGGAATGTTCTTGTTTTGGTTTGCCTGGGAGAGTGACCATCCCCCCCACCCCCCCCCAGCTCTCTCTCTTCCTGTAGACACCGACACTCCGTAACCTAGGAAAACGATTACCGTTACGTCCTATTGAGAACAGTAACCACAGTAATGGGTTGAGGGGTGGTCTGTTTGGGACATGTGGCATTCCTGAAAGCGTATGTGTGTGTGTGTGCTCCTGAGGTCTGCATATTGGGCTGTCATGGAGACATACGCAGAGTCCGAGACGGAGTTCGTCTTCTGCTATCATCCAGGCTTATTTGCGTGGAATGTGATGTTCCTTACGTTGATACGCAAGATTTATTTTATTAATACAAATCTGCAGAATGTCTTCACACTTATATTATCTATATATGATCTTATATTATCATTATATTACCCATTATCCTTCTGAATGCTCGGGGAAAAACAAAAAACCACTACTTCTAATCATCTATCTATTTTATTTTAAATAGAGCTTATTCTTTAAAATGTTCCGGTCCAGAGCAGTCTATCCCAGATCATTCAATCTTTTTTAAATGGCCGTTCAAACAGATGTCCACTGGGTAGTATTGCAGCGTTTACAGTGTCTGTAATCCTGCCAGTAGAGGTCAGCGTTACCCAGGTCTGCTGCCATATGAGTACAGCCTCAGGAAGACAGACAGGAAGCAGACAGGAAGCAGACAGGACAGAGACAGGAAGCAGACAGGACAGAGACAGGAAGCAGATAGGAACCAGACAGGACAGAGACAGGAAGCAGACAGGAAGCAGACAGGAACCAGACAGGACAGAGACATGAAGTAGACAGGACAGAGACAGGAAGCAGACAGGAAGCAGACAGGACAGAGACAGGAAGCAGATAGGACAGAGACAGGAAGTAGACCGGACAGAGACAGGAAGCAGACAGGAAGTAGACAGGACAGAGACAGGAAGCAGATAGGAACCAGACAGGACAGAGACAGGAAGCAGACAGGAAGTAGACAGGACAGAGACAGGAAGCAGACACAAAGCAGAGAGAGACATGGGGACGGAGAGTGTAGTGCAGACATTTACCCTGGCTGTGTCAGGGCTCTCGGCCACTAGGAACATGAAGCTGAGGTTCACCAAGTCCGTACCGCTGCAGATACAGATCACACAGCCCTCCAGGTCAGACTCTGTCTTACCAATGGCCTCGAAGGATGACAGGATCTTTGGGTCCTGAGAGAGAAATAGAGAGAGAGAGAGAGAGAGAGAGTAGAATGAAAGAGGCAATAAGAGAAGGATGTTTAACTTCTACATTAGAACAATTCAGTAAACCATTAAAACAATTTTCACCTCAAGTGACTACAAAAACACTGAAAACGTGTAACGTATGCACATTTTATTAAAGATAACACTAAGTAATTTCACGCTCTCCTGAAAAGCATCGTAGCACAGAAAAACCCTGCCACAATCCACCCAGTCTGCTAAGGCCACACGTGAATAACAGATAACAAGTGGAATTGCAGATGGATGTCAAATTTAAAACTATGAGGACCCACGATTTCAGCCTCGAGTTGACTTGGACCTTGCCGAATTCTGAATGCAGACTAACAGATATGCAGCATTTAGCAGACACAGCTCTATCTAATTTTAAACTATATCATCTAATATTGATCATATTCCTGTCTTATCAAATGTTGAACGTTTACACCAAATATTACAAAATCCTAATATTATTATTATATTTGTTGATTTAAAGAAATTAACGACATCAGGACGGAGACTTTGAAAAACTATAGCCAGCCATTCTTCAATGACAGGCCTCTTCCGGTACTCATTGGATTATGGGAAATAGTTTCTAGGGGACTGTGTAATCACGTTAGTGTTAGCGTTAGCATTAGAGTTAGCTTTAGCATTAGAGTTAGCGTTAGCAGAGAACCATTGCTGTCATTTGATCTGAACAGATCTTTAGACCTGTTCTGCACCAAGCAAGCACTCCAACCACCGGGAGGGGTTGTGGGGGGCTGTATACGTGCACTCAGGCTTGTACACACACACACACACACACACACACACACAGTGACATGCAAAACGTGCTAACAGACACTGCCTGTTAGGACAGACACTCACACACACACACACACCGCCTGGAGATGTTTTCTCCCACAAGTGACACGTTCCTGGGTGTAGCTTGACAGATGTGCAACGTGTCTCTTGGTGCGTACAGCCTAATCTCAGGCAGGTATACATGCACAGCCCAGAGCCATGTCGCACCAAGAGCAACGTTTTCTACGGTCACATCGTTTTCTACGGTCACATGGTTCATGGATGCGCACAACAAGTCCAGGAAGTGTGTGGTGGGCGGATAAATACAGATACATATACAGTGACTGCAATTTTGGGTAATTAGTAGTCAATAAAAGCATCGATTTACATTTACAATACAATTTATACGGTACTTTAAGTATTTGCGGCTATCTTCGGGGAACAGTTTTGCGGTTCCACAAACCATTTCTGCCATTATGCCATTTCTGTGAAATAAGTCCATTAGAGTGAACGGAGTTGATGTGACTCTCTCTTCAACGTGGCTCTGCCACAATCACACGCACGCACACGTGCACACAGTGCGCTCGTAGCTCTGCCACAATCACACGCACGCACACGTGCACACAGTGCGCTCATAGCTCTGCCTATCTCCCGGTCTCTCGCTTGTGTGGTGCCAAACATTAGGAGGGCATAATGCATTACTGCTGGAGCTTAACTGGCTGCGTCAATAATTAATGTGTGTGTGTTCGTGTGTGTGTGTTCGTGTGGGTGTGTGTGTGTGGCCTATAATCAGTTACGATGTCAGTTTTAAAAACTATTTATTGACAGGGAAAGTTCCATTATTACAACACAAGGAAGAACATACCGTATATATTATGTGAATAATAGAATAGAATAGAATACTGTATAATATAAACAGAAATAGAAAAGCGTTATGAATCATTTTAGCTCAAACCAGAGAAATTACTGCAGTGGGTCTCTTAATTCTTACAAGCATGTATCATAACCTCTTTAGGCCACTAGGGGCAGAAGGGAGAGAACACAGTGTAGGTGCTATGTACAGTTAAACAGACGGGCATTAAATATAAGTGAGTGCAGGTCATTGAAAGCAGCCAGCTACGCAGAGCAGAGCCTGGGGGGCTTGTTACTGGAGGAGGACCACTCATATTGACAGAGACAGAACATCTAGTCCCATCTGGCATAAACTCCTTGACCTGGTATCATTAACAGGGTTGGGGTGACCCCTTTCACCCCCCACATGGGTCATGAGCCCTAGCAAAGGCAATACGGCAACAACAACAAAAAAACACACACACAAAATACAAGCTGCAGATACATAAAGGCCGGCCAGGCACTCATAAATACAGATGATTTAAAGATTTAATGATTACACTCCCTTAGGTAACACTGGTACTGTATGTATGAGAGAAAGAGAGAGAGAGGGGGGAGAAGAGAGAGAGAGGAGGAGAGAGAGAGAGATAAAGAAATATATATATAAGGGGTGATATGGGGAAGGTGTAGTGAACTGTGAAGAGTGTGAAAGCAAGGCGAGAAAATTGTCTATCCCAAGGTCTCACCTTTGGCACGGCTCCGACACGGATACTGTTGATCAGGGAACATTCTAGAACCTGTCCCTCCTACAGAGAGAGACAGAGAGAGAGAGAGAGAGAGAGAGAGAGAGAGAGAGAGCATCAAATCACAGCATATGGTGTGCGATACAGAGACGACACTGTTCTTTCTGAATGTACGCAAATTTAACATCACAGGTTCACGGGCAGTGAACTTCAATTGGAGCAGGGTGGCTCAAACGGTTCACCTTCCCCTCGCTTTTCCAGGTGATGAAGAAGCCAAACTCGTCCACCCTCATCTGGCAGTTGGGCTCAAACACGTAGGGGTCCTGGAGGGGCAGATGGGGGGGGGGATATTATCATCAATCAGAGCCTTTTATTTGACACTGTAGGACATTAGACAGTCGATGTGGTCGCACAGGCAGCCAAAGCCACCAGGCACACCGCCGAGCTGATAATTCACTTTCACTGATGGCCTTGCCTTGCCACACGTGCACACAGACACGCACGCACACAGACACACGCACGCACGCACGCACACGCACAGATGTGCAAGCACATACAAACTCATTTGGGTTCATTTCCTAAGATGACTAAACACTCAAAACCCACAATTAGTTTATGTGTGTTTTACACGTACACACATACACTGTGTGTATGTGTGTACGTGTAAAACACACACACATTGTGTGTCTGTGTGCACGTGGAAAACACACATACACACAGTGTGTGTGTGTTTTACACGTGCACACAGAGGAGCGTTGCGTGCAGACAAAATGGAGGGAAAACACAAGGTGAGCTGCAGTAAACACGGACACCGAGAACTGTTAATGCAAACATCGTATAGGTCGACATCGCTGCCTTAGAAACATCGATTGTGTTTGCGTGTTGTGTTTTTAAGATTGTTTTTGCATTCGTGTCTGTGTGCTAACCAAACCGTGGCAGTGGTGCGGGAGAAGAAGAAAGCTCTCTCCAATTAGCCATCTTATCTCACATTATTTCACTAATCTCGTTCCTCCACCGGAAGCACTGATTTGCATTTACAAATGACTGATTAAAAATGTGTGAGCATGTGTGCGAACGGGAAGCTGGTGCACGTATCTAATGGGAACACTTATTCACTATGTTGCCATGTGATGCGTTGATAACGCCTCTGTTAGTAGGACTAGTTGTGCGTGTACCACATTTCAATCCAACGACCTCACTAATCTATTATAAATCTCGTGGAATGAAAATGGAATGCTCCGTTTCCACATAGCATTTAACACAAACAGTGTGTACGATCTGATATCTTTATATCATCAAACATCTTGGCCAGGGTATTTCCATTGGTATTACAATAAAGAAGATCCAATAGGTGGTACTATGATGCCATCCACACGGTAACAGCCACTCGCTGCACACGGCGATAGCATGGCACAAGAGTGTGTTTTGTTCTCAAATAAAAGTGAAAGAAAATATTGTCCATGTGGGAGTATTTCACCAACATTGGAATCGGCAATCAGCCAAATTGTTATTTGAATCGGTACCACCAGAATGTTGTGTATATATATATATATACTGTATATATAAACGTAACACAAAAAGTTATTATACAATTTATACATTTAACAAACAGGAGCATCAGTAGCTTGTGGAAGAACCAGCCACAACAGCCTGGCCCCTCCTCCTCATGCTGGTTACCATGGCCACACACTGCTGTGGGATGGCATCCCATTCTTCAACCAGCATTTGTCGCAAGTCAGCCAACATGGTTGTGTTGGTCACTCTGGCACGAACAGCACGCCCAAGCTGATTCCACACATTTTTATATACAGTATATACTGTATATACATAATAGAAATGTTTGTCTTCAATTACCATGAAATCCCTTGGTTGAGAAAAACTACTTTTCACGTATTGCCATGATGTCGAAAAACGCAAGACTGAGGCTCACGTCTAGACGAAACACACACTCGACGACGATGCCTACAGCATGTATCACGGGGCCTGCCTTTCCTCTATTCTGTACACGCCCCCCTTCCCCACACACACCCACTTGAGCCATTACATACACACCGACATGAAAACGTGACCTTTTTTTAAAACCCCATGTGAGCCCAGGAAAGCGCTTTAACGGAGCTGGCCATCTCCACATGAGCCTTGGAACTCACAGCCAGGCCACGGAGCCGACGGCTGTTATTCTGGGGGAAGAAGTGGTTCCTGTGAAGCTAGAGAGCTTCATGGGAACACTGTGTCCTCACATGCACACACGCACACATGCACGAAAGCAATTAGCGAAGGATGCCCTCCCTGCCGACACAGGGAGACAAGATATGGATAGACACTGCTGGTCTAGTCTGCTTTCTTTGGGTGCATACTGTACGCATCCTGCACCTAGCAGCTCACTGTTAAATCTATAAACTCCAATTTCCTTTCAGTATCAGTTTGGAGCCCCTCAACGCTTTTCCAAAAATGCCGACAACGGCGTATGTTGTCCACGCAAGCTAACAACAGATTATGTCGTCCGTGCTAGCTAACAACAGATCACGTTATCCGCACAAGCTAACAACAGATTACATCGTCCGCACTAGCCAATTGTGATAGACTGGGTGAGCTAACTGTCTAACTGTCTAATCGCATTTGGGGAAGTTTGACTGACATGTACTAGTAACGCTGTTATGACAGAAGGCTTTTGAATGGAGGGGTTCCAGACAGACAGCCTGCTGGTAGCAAATCAAACTGTACGAGGTTGGTCTGAGGGCAGTTTGGGGCAGAGAACGTAAAGGTAAAGGTGCTTTTATTGCCACATACACATACATGTAGTGAGATTCATCCTCTGCATTTAACCCGTCCCTCAAGGGAGCAGTGGGCAGCCGCTGTGCAGCGCCCGGGGACCAACTCCAGATAGAGGCCAGTGTCTCTGGTCAATGGCACTGAGAGGAGAGAGAACCTGACATGTTTTTTGGATGTGGGGGAAACCGGAGCACCCGGAGGAAACCCATATAGGCATGGTGAGCAAACGCAAACTCCACACAGAAAGGACAACCAGGGTTCGAACCCGGGACCTTCTTGCTGTGAGGCCACAGTGAATGTCTAGCCCCATGCAATGCAGTGCTCTCAATATCAATGTGTGTTTGTGTGTGTGTGTGAAGGGGGGGGCTTCCAGGTAGGTGAAAAGGGGAATAACATATTTTAAATCAACCGACTAAAGCAAACAAGGTAGGCAGTGTCTAATCGGCAATGATAGATAAACTAAATTTCTGCTTTCACTGTCCTCCTCCCAACATTCTGTCTTTCTATGTCGCCATGGAAACCTTAAGAACAAATATCCAGAATCGATTTCCTGTCAGTGTGTGTGTGTTGTGTGCATGCACTGCAGAGAAACACGCACACAGCAGGCGTCCTCCAGGCGCAATGGGTGACTGACAGCACTGCCGACCTTTGACCCTAACAAGTCACGACAACACTTTGTTGCACACCAATTACTGTAGTTCCACAGACCCTTCCAGTCTTGTTAATGCAGCCCACCGTATACCAACAGAGGCTGCACCAGGGCCATGACCGACGTGCGAGTCCCCGGACCTACGGGGTGCTAAAGGCTACATCTCTACAGGAACGACCTCCATCCAGACGAGTGTTTTAGCTCTGTATATGAACTCATCTCTGTCCATATTAACATGCATGAAGGAGGCGCGTGTCACATGACCAGTAAGGTAGTTTGGGCATGCGTTTGCCGGTGTAAACAGGAAGCAATTTGTCAGTTTGAACAAAACTACTACTGTAACGGAACAGCAGTGATTTATTTTCATGGACCGAAGATTAGGCGGAACTTTTACTGAAAAGTCCCCTTGAGTATAGCGTGTCATAGCAACAGAAAGCATTGATTGGGAGTTGCAGCAAAGTAAATACGGCAACATACTGATAAGACCCAATCAGGAAGATAATGTTGGGTGTGTGCCTCATCGTTTCCAAACTATGGATTAATCCAGACTAAAAAGCACCCCTGGAGTTTTGAAACTATGGATTAGTACAGACTAAAATGCACCCCCGGAGTTTTAAAACTATGGATTAGTCCAGACTAAAACGCACCCCCGGAGTGTTAAAACTAAAACTGTGCAAGCAGCGTTTCTGTTGTAGGAGCTTGACAATTATGTAATAAGTAATGCGCATGGCGTAAAAGTTATACATTTTCAAACTAAAACAAATTAGTTTGGAATACACCTGAGTCCCATTTCATGTCCTCTGAACTCGCCCAGAGGGCGCCACTGAGCACAACCAAACAGTACAAACACAGGGACTAGAGCGGGAGAGGATAGCAATAGAAAGATGGCCTCTTTGTACATTTAGATAGAACGATAGAGAGAAAGAAAGCTTTTCTGTAAAACCTCAAGTGAAACAGAAAAGTCTTTATTTATATAAATAGAAGGAAAACAAAATCTGCTGCTGAGGAATTGACAAAGCTCGCACTGCTCGATCCTAGTCGGTCCGTATGTCTGATATATTTGGAACAACAAAGAAAACTGTGTCAAACGGCTCCCGCATACAGTAAAACAACTGAAAGTTACTACGGCCAGTATGAACACCCAAACACACACACACGCACGCACGCACACACACACAAATGTCCTAAACACACCCAACCATTGGCCAACATGCGTATACACACACGCTCACACATACACGTGCACGCACACACACACACACGTCCTAAAAACACCCAACTGTTATCCTGCGTGGATGCTACATGTGTCACAACCATCTGTAGCTCAATGGGGCTTCGGAGAGCGGAGGGATATCCGCATCCATTCTGCTTAGCATATGTATAATGTCCTCACAAGTCATATATAAGAGTGTGTGTGATTGTGTCATCATGTTGTCCACTGTAAGTGCCAGTCATTTTAAAACAGCACAAATCTCACCTGCAGGCTTTCCATTTGCCAGGCAACACTAAGACAGCATTCAATCCATACACACCTTCCAGAGGCAGAACATAACAGCATCTTCTCATTATAGCTAAAATGTTCCAAAAAGTGGAAGCACATTTAGCTATAATTACTAACAGCCTCTTCAGTCCATTAGCACTACGTCACATAAGCACCTCTGTGCTGAACGTCTGATACAAAGACCCCTGTAAAATTGACACAGGTATTTCTGACTTTTAATACTGTCGATTTCCATTGGCTGTTAGTATTGTCACTATTTTAAGCAGAAACCATAGCCTACACATTTGACAGATTAACAAGACCTGTAAACAGCCAGAGTCCTGTTGCTAAGTTTTCCAACGAAATAATCATTGTAAGTTTAATGTCTGACTTGGTCATTGAGTCATGTACAGCAGTTGGTCGTCGTGCATGTCAATCAAAATACCTTGCTTGTCAAGTAGGCGGTTACTGACGAAGTTAGCCAGCACTGTGTCCCAGACTTTACGTATGTACAGGCTGGCTCTGTGAGACTACAAACCACCAGACCAGCCTAGTTAAAACCCTGTAAGGCCCATTTTAGTCCAACGATCACCAAGCATCACTTAGCGCTCCATAAACACATTTGCCAATTGTATATTTTTTTAAGACTACATTTACATAGCCAATAGGTTATATTGTCTTGCCATTGATAGTAAATGTGTGTCTTTTTTAAAGAAACATTTGTAAATGTGTATATTGGAGAGCTAAGTGACGTTGTATATTTATTTGTATTATAAGGTTTTTTTTTTAAAGACCAGAGTAAACCAGACTAGTTCAGACCAGGTTAATTCAGACCAGGCTAATTCAGGCCAGGCTAGTCCAGGCCAGGCTAGTCCAGACAAGGCTAGTCCGGACAAGGCTAGTTCAGGCCAGACTAGTCCAGGCCCGGCTAGTCCAGGCCCGGCTAGTTAAGACCAGGCTAGTTCAGACCAGGCTAGTTCAGGCCAGACCAGATTTAATACTATGGCATTATTTTAGTGGTCTTGCTAAATTATAAAAAGGATCCTTCTTCCAGAGATTTTCTAAAAGACTGTGTGTGTGTGTGTGTGTGCGTGTGTGTGCGTGTGTGTGTGTGTGACACACTTAGGCTGTGACTGTCCCAGCTAGATGCCCTGATTATGTTTGCACCGGGAAGCATATGGGAGGTTGGACTGACACTCACACACACTTGATGGATGAAGTACAGACAAGTTGCCACGGCAACGCTTCAATAAGGCTCATCTATGCCGTGTGGCGGCTATTAATTTCAGACCAAATTTCTAACACCAACTTGCGCTCAGATTGGTGCAAACCAGAGTCATGTAGAAATGAGAGTTTGCACTAACGGAAGGTTCACATTTTCAATGTTCACATGGTTCATGGAGATGATAAACGGCTCCAGCAAGTGCTTGGTAAATGCATTGATTTACCATTTACAATATCATTTATTTAATCACTTTTAGCATTTGCGGTTAACTTCCGGGAACTGTTTTGAGGTTCGAAGATCAGCCATTGCTATTAATAAAAAAAAGGTCCAATGTAATGAACAGAGTTGAGCCCAGTGTAAGGTAAGATAATCTCTTTGTCATGGCTCAGATGGAAAGGGTCAGTTGGAATGTGGCATCTGGAATATGTCGGTTGGCGTTCTGTTTCATGTTTACCTCGTCAAACCTGTCGAAGGACGCTCCTTCTTGCATGAACTCGGGCAGATGCTTCTGCCAGTTGAACTCATAGGACTTAGTCATGGCTGCTTACGAACCTGAGAGAGAGAGAAAGAGAGAGAAAGCGATTATAAAGTAGAATAAGCAGGTACAAATGCTCATGGGGGTTTCAGTCTTCAGACGCACAAACAGAGAATAGAACTAATTCATATGCATTAGCCACACATCCTGTCAAGATCCTGTTTCTGTGGCTTAGGAACATAAAAGCTGAACTATTATCTCTTTACAACTGTTATCTCTTCTGCTATTTTTAAATGGCTAATAAGGTAAAAGCATGGCTTAGACGTGGCATAGAATTCAACACCGTGGATTACACTTGGCAAATATAGGCTCGTTTAGTGGTGCCAGTGTAAAACGCGTGACCTATGTATAGAGCCAGCACGTAGTCAGTTAATAGGTATTAAACTTCATACACTACAGCAGGGGTTTGTTTTCAAACCTTTTGAGCAATTTTAATGAGCAAAAGCATTTGCCTTCAAATATCAAGAGTTTAAAAACATATGTTAATATGTACCAAGGTTTATGAACTATATAACTAACCAAACTTGAAATCACACCATGTCTATTCTCTCAACAGATATCTGCATATGAATATGCAGATATCTGTAGGCAGGGGCTCAACATTTTGGTACCTGAAGAGTCTTGGTTTTCATCTAATATCGATTAAGAGTTCATAAAGACTAGCCAAACTCTACTCTAAATCCATTCTCTCGTCCCAAGATGAAAACCAAACTGTTAAAGATGACCAACTGACAGAAAAGGGAGTCTTCACCCGGCTATGCCCTAGCTACACCAGAACCCGCAGAAATATCACAAACACATAGCTCCTAGAGGCTTTACCATCGCCAGGCAATGGCAAAGCCTGGCGTCGAAACGCACGTGTCCAAACGGACACGGTGCCTTGAGACAGCACCGCGTCTCACCAAAGGACAATGCATACTGGAGGCATGGCTCAAGGAATTCACCTTTAATATCGCTAGAATATTAATAGTCAAAATGACAGAGGCCGCTGACCAAAATAAAATCAGCACATACAGTATCTTAAGTTCATGGCTTGACACCTCGAGAAATGGAGCCGCGGTATAAACGTTTCGGTCGACGCACGTCAGATGTCCGAACAATGGGCACTGGCCTGAGGAGGTCTGGGGAAGGGGGCGGGGGGGGCACACATTGCAGAGCACTCTGACATCCAGCGATATCTAGACGTCATGGCGTCACCGCATGTGCACCTCAATTGTGCACACGTGCACGTGTTTCTGCATGCTGTGTGTGTGTGTGTGTCTGACACCCTCCTGCAGCTTGTGTGGAGACAGAGATAACACATATTACACTAAGGGGTGCGTGTACACGTGTGGATGTGTGTGTGCTGTACACGTGTGTGTGTGTGTGTGTGTGTGTGTTTGTGTGCACGTGACTCCCATTTAGGTGCCAGACAACAATGTGATGAGAAAAAGTGAGAAAACGAAAGTGAAGAAAAAAGTCAGGACTGAAAGTTATTGTGACAGTTTTCCATTTTTAAATCGTATTTTGGAGAGCCGTGTGAAAATGGCCTCCAGCCTCGGAGGAGGTGTTGCGATGAATTTTCTCGAGCCCTGGCAGCCGAGAGAGGGAGACCATTCTCTAAAATATCAGAACGTTTTTTACAAGGCCGTACGTAGCAGTTTTATAGTCCGACAAGCTGTCGGTCCTGCTAGTCTACTCAATTCAGTGCGGCAGGACAGATGACAGATTTGCTTGTGTACTGTATGCTACAGTATATGATGTGTGTGCATTGAATATTATGTCTATTCTTGGTGGAATCTTGCTGTTGCCTAGATGGTCTGCCCGTAGATATAATAGCAATCAGCCCATGAAGGGAATGGCAGATGACACTCTGATTGGCTTATCGTATGCCCAAAAACACGCCCATAAGTAATGGAGAGTTGGATGGAGTAAGTTCAAACCACTGACCGTATATCCGTCGTTGAAATAGCACCAGTGGATTTGGACACACGCCTGAAATGCAGTTGGCACCTTTGCGCTTTAGACCGTGCGCTTAAAATAGGACCCTTAGTCTTGAATCTTAAAAGGATGAGGAGATGGAAACGCGATGGAATAAAAAGACTTCATGACAAAGCCTCCATCAGTGTGTGCTGTCTGATCTCGTCTCACATCAAAAACAGGCGCCTCTCTCTCTCTTCTATACAACACTTTCCCCCCCAGCCCCCCCCCCCCTCTGTCCCCTGACCACCACTCTTCTCTCTCTCTCTCTCTCTCTCTCTCTCTGTCACACACACCTGCTTCATTAGATGCCCCTCCCCCACTCTCTCTTTCTTTTCATATTCTGTCTGTTCATCTC
>JAODLL010039110.1:0-21393 GCA_026546735.1 Forbesichthys agassizii
TATATATATATATATATATACATTAACTGTGTGTGTGTGCGCACGCCCATGCAAGTGTGCTTGTGTGTGTGTTTTGACAGCAGAGATTGGCTACAGCCGCCAAGCTTAGTCCATCTGTCAGACGAGCGCAGGCCTGAGGCTAAAGGTGCTATCTGTCATATAGCACATGACAAAGAGGCTAGGGGCTCGTGACAGGAGGGGTTATCATATCACGGCAGCACACTATGGGCGGGTAATGTAAGCAGGAGTTGAGAGAGAACAGAGGAGATACAGTGCTGCATGAAGAACGTATATGGGAGAAGAGAAGAATTCATATTTAGACAAGACAGGAGATATTGAAGCCGAGAGAGGGAACACCAAGGTACGGTATATACAGTGCGTCTGTCTGCAGAGTGGAGAGGATACCGCTGCTATAAAATTGGAGGGAAAAAATAAAGGATGGGATTGTGGTGGAGACAAGCGTATGGAGGAGTGGACGCATTAAAATCAGAGAAGACTTGTCTGGCAGTGCCTTCTCAAACACACACACAAGCGCACACACACGAGCACGTACACACACATACAGGGTGTAACTCTTTTTTCAATTACACATGACAGCTGCTGTCCCCCTGATCCACAGAGTTACCGTGGCAATGGTGACAGGAATTATGGGTAAGCAGGCAGGTGAGTCAGAGGTGAAACTCGTTCTCAGGGGATGAAAGAGAGGAGGGGGAGAGGTGGGCCAGTAGGATGAACGTGAGACATGATCGGTTGAACACTGGAAAGGAAAGAACAAATAATAACTGCATGATAAACAAAACAGATAACACGCATCCATTAAAATAAAAGTTGGGAAAATGAAGATAAGGAATCTATTCCTCGCTATTACTTACATATTTGCATATTTGGAAAAAATACATTAAAAAGCTATGACTGGAAGAAACAGCCATTATGTTGTGATTAGTCATTTGTAAACACTAGGCTACATAATTAAGACTTGACAAATCAAGACAATTTGCTGCAAGAAGAGGACAAAATAATACAGCAAATATAACTACAGCAGTAAAACAAATACAAATCAGAATCAGCAGAGAGAGAGAGAGAAGATGAGTGAAAGCTGAATTAGAGTACTCTGCTCAGGTGTTTTCGGCCCCCAAGTGCTCAGAGAACAGGTGTCCGTTTGCTCCCGCTCAGTTAATATCAGCCTTGTGTAGCTTCAAGACAAAAAGAAAGCTTCTCGCCATTTCTCGCTCTTCACTGTGTTGGCGGGCTGCAGAATCACAGGAGCCAATATCAGCGAGTTGAAGCCAAGTTAGACACAGCAGCAGACCATGTTAAAGATGTCCTCTGGGCTGCAAAGTTAATTTCAGACGCTAGCTTGTGTACGCACACAAGCGCACACACAAGCGCACACGCATGCACGCACAGAGAGAGAGAGAGAGCAAGAGAGAGAGAGAGAGAGAGAGAGAGAGAGAGAGAGAGAGCTTAAGTACAGCTAGTGCAGTTAAATTGATTTTAGGAGCATGTGGTCTTAGTTTCAATCTGAAGCAACTGTGATTTTGTATCTCTGAATTTATTTGTGAAAAATAGCTAATCTACACACAGACTTGATTGAGATGAGAAGAATGAGAGAGAAATACAGATAGATAGGGGAGATATTAGAGTTTATGAAAGCCTAAATTAATTGTGGGATCGTGGGAGGTCGGTATCTACAGTATGTGTTATCAAAGACCTACATGCAGTCAACCTAGTAAACTAAACAGAAAAACGTAACTGTCACAACTAGCAAAACTTAAAGAGTTTCTAGTTATGATTCAAATACTGAACAGCAAGAAACATGCATACGTTGAAATCATGAGTAGTTTAGGAAATACATGTTAAACCATCTTCAAATCTTTTCCTTGCTTGCTTTTTCTTTTTTGAGCAAACGTAAAGCCAATGGTAGTGCTGCTTAGGATGGTAGAAGACACGATTACATTTTACCTTCGTTTCTAATTTGACTTCATGTCATTCCACTGTGTTTTAAATCACAGGGGCCACAGGGGGAGAAGATTAGAGTAGATTCAATTCACGTTGAGCCCTGTTGCAGAGCTGGAACTATTCAGAACCAGCGTGTTCGCTATCGGCAATCAACACTGATGGTGTTTCAAGAAAAGTGCCATACCTGTATTTTTACTACTAGGTCTGATTTAGAAGCTATCTTGTGATATGTTCCACCTATAGTGTACAGTGTGCGTGTGTGTGTGTGTGTGTGTGTTTGTGCGCAGGTTGTCTTTAACTGCTTGCCCATGTGCATTTCATTTCCAACTGTTTTTGCAGCGTTTCACTCCTTGATTGAAAAGTACCATACTGCAGACATGCTGGTTTCAACTACCCAACTATTACTTTGCCTCTTGTCTGGGTACGTGGATTTCCTCTTCCATATTTGTCCAGTTTTAGCTCGGGCACTTCTCAACACACCTAGGGAGCCATTTAGGGATAGAAAGGCAAAGGAAACAGAAAGAAAATGGAAAAAACAAGACTGCTGCAACAAAAACCTCCGTAGGGGCTATGTCTATCTTTCCGTTTAGACATACGTTTCTGCCTTGAACGGTTTCCGTAAGCATCCCAATGCAGACAGGATATTTCCACAAGCTGTCTGGCATCTTGACAATTTGCCCTAAAAACTTCCGTCTGCCTTATATCTGAAAGACACTGGTCAAAACAAGCTAGTTGCATTAGTTTTCTTGAAAGAATATATTAATAAATGTACTGGTATTCCTCAAAAACATGCCTGGAATATGCCACTTGTTATTCAGTTTAGCCCTTTAGAGAATTAGATTATTGGAGACATTTATCTGTGATCTGTAATGTGTTTTATGTCCAGTTGTATGTGGTAGAATAGTGGTGATATGTCGATAAGTCAGTTCTCTCTCTAGTTCTCACTTTTCCTCTTTTACACACAGTAATGTGTGTAAAAGAGGAAAAGTGAGAAGGTTATGCATCATACTGTGAGCTTGAGAAAGTTGTACAAACTTTCTGAGTCTCTCTCACTCTCTCTCTCACTCACTCTCCCCCTGCTTTGTGTCTTTGTTTTTTTAAAATACTTTATCCATGTACTGTGGCCAGTCAACAGCTCCACACTGTTTGTAATGAGACGTATGTTTTCAGCAGGCTACAAAGGCTAAGCCACCCTGCACAGAGTTTAGTCCTATAATTACAAATTGCTAGAAAGATGTGATATACACTTGTTAGAAGATATAGGACCAGGAACAAAGTCTTACCAAGTTAACAAGACCAGCCAGAGGCAGAAAACACAGAAAACATGTCTATTTTTGACACTATTGTGTGCTGACTGTTTGCCCTAACCCCTAACTGCATGTTTACATTCTTACAAGATGCTTTTATTGTATGCTATAAAATGTACGCACATACACTATTGTGTGCAGTAAAACGTAATCATTGCTGCCAATGTTAAAGCATGCCTTTACTATATAGTAATATATACTGTAGAATCATTATTCTCCTTAATGGGCAGGGCATTTCTTTTGGCTGTGTATTACCTGATTGCTCATTGAAAGGTATCGCCAATGTACACAGTTGCTTTATTTCTTTAAACTGTACATCTCTTTAAGCAGCACTATGCAACATTTTACATCAAAATATCAGATTCAAAATCATTTTAATGGTATTCTTTGACCTGTAATAGGGTAAATGCCATTCATGTCACTGACCCTCTTCACTGTAACTTTGCCTGCCCGGTACCTCTCACGAGAACTGTGTAATACTTTATGGCTAAACGGCACACACTACGTACCAACTACGGGTCTTCAGCTAGAAGTATATGGACACCATAGCAGATGTGAAGAGACTGTATCAGATTATATGGGAGGACTCAAGGAAGAGACCGGACAAGAGTAAAACATGGATTGGCTTTTACTAATGGAGCATGTATGTATTGTTATGTCATTATCTGTCTCGCCGCTAACAGGAACGTAAAACAATTACAATCTGATTGTGAGTGTTTAACATGTTTTAGTGACCATACAACTGTAGGCTATTGGGCCTTCTTCTGTACGAACTTGCTGGCCTTCTCTGCACGTTGATAAAATATAAATGACCTTAAAGGCATGACTTCAGTCAGTGTTAACTTCCATTCAACACAGCGTGTTGCATGTGACATCTTTTGTTTATTTACACAGTTCAGAAGCATAAACAGTTAACCCTAGAAGCTGATACTGGCCACATTTGTAAAGGTAATGTGAACATCAAAACAAGAAAATCTGACTTGAGCCCTACATCGGAATTGAGCGCTAAGAATTGAGGTTTGAATGAAACGAGATTCAAAGATTGGCATCGTTCAGAAGATCTGGCCTTTCCATCACTACACACTATACCTAACTAGACAGCGTGAACAAGTTACAGTACATGGCTTCATCTCTATATCTCACAGATTTTTAAAAAATTTCTGGAGACAGAACAAGAATAAGACAAAAACATCTTGCCTCATCTAGTCCATTTGAAGAAAAGCATGCTAAACAAACCTCTCTCTTGCTAACAATGTTGATTCAGTCTGTCAATCTCATGCCAAACACGTTTAGCAAGCCCTTTCTCAGCCTGCATCTAATAAATTAGACGGTAGCCTCTGTATAAGCATGTGTGTTCTAAAGCCTATATCACAATTACAACATGTAATATGAATCCACACATACAGTAGGGCTACTTCACACATTCAAATGCCTGGTAACGATATGGCCTCAGATAAGATTTTTCAGCAAAACAAATAAAGTTTTTTTTTTTTCATAAATCATTATAATTGTTCCTCTCCAGTGTTATCATTGATTATGTTTTTACTATTCTATCCATCTAGCCTATGGGAGTTTGCTTTGATAACATATTTATGATAAACTCTTCAGACAATTTGCATGCTAACATTTTTGGACAAAACAGAAACTCCCCAACTCCTTAACACATGGTTCTATATTTTCCTCTAATGATCTACAACAGCTTGGTGTAAAAAGTGAATGAAACTTTGCAACTGTAGGGGGGGAGGATGATAGCAAAAAATATAAAGCCTTTTCTTTAATCATTCCTTATCAACCATATTTATTGTCTGTTTATTTCTATTTACTTTCAACTTTTTGTTTGTATAATCCGTCCTTCCGTCCTATCCTATGCATGCTTCTGTGTGAACCCACTCAAATGAGCACCTTTACAGTGGTCTTCACCCCCTCTCCACGTTCATCTTGCTAGCCGGCACTTGGATGTTGTACAGTTCAAATGGCACAGAGGCAAACTCACAGTTCAGCTCATCTGCTCCGCTGGCTGGCAGTGCCCACAGTTACATGGGTACCTGGAAACAAAACGCTTATGGAGACTCTCAGTTATATATACCCACACACACACACGCACGGGCCTGAGCGTCTCCACAAACACACAGTGTAACCCACAGCTACACTTTTACAACTGAGACACTTATATGAAATGGACTACATATTGCAGCCTCACCTCCCATAAAGCTCTCATAAACCTCCACACCACTGACAGCCAACTGATTGGTGTTATAACAAGACTACGATTATGCGCGGGCATGTGTGTGTGCGTGCGTGTGTGGACTGTGATGGACAAAAGCTTTCATGCAGCAGGGAGGAATAATTCGTTTTTCTGTTACATTGGATGAGAGCTAGCCCTGGATAGAGGGAAAAGGGGATAAAAGATACAGGGAGGGGGTAAATCATATAACACAAAAGAGCCAGAGAGTGGCCTTGTGCGTACAGTGTGTCATTGTTCATAGACACACACACACACACCCACACCACACCACACACAAACATACACATGCATTCATTACACACACTACATGGTCACAATCACACAGGAGCAATGTCTGTTCCGTACACTTCAGCCTCTATCCCCAGATACTAGTGACAAATGGATCACGTAAAAAATGACGAAGAGCCATTATATAAGAAAGGACCCCTAAATGCACTGGATATAAAGGAGCATCATATACATTGAAAAGATAAGTGAAATAAGTCTTAAACATGATATAATATAATAATAATGTTCACTGAGCAGCTCTGGAACATCCCGTTAAGTCAGTATGATCACGATGTAACCAGATAGAGAGAAAATGCATATGCTTATTTGCAGGATACAAGGAACAAGAGCAGTTTACACCCACACACAATGTCTTTATGAATGTTCCATGCTTGTGCTATACAGTACCTATATATTATATCTGAATCGTTTCTGTGACTGAAGTCACAAAAGCCCACCCTGGGTGGTTAACTCAGCACTATCTTTTAAAGGTGATGCCAGCGGTTGTTGTCAAATTCAGCAAATATCTAGTTGCGGTTTGCTAGCTATGTGTGTGTTGAAAAAAGCCTTGGCAATGTGTGTCCAATGCGTGAGGCAGAGCATCTATGGGAGCATGCTATGGCAGAGTTTCATTTTGATCAAGTTCAAATATCAACAATCTTTCTCCAGCTTTGCTGACTTCACCTTTAACAAAAAACCTATTACAGTACAGTTTAGTACTGACATACACAATGCCAGACATTTAGCTGGCATTGTGCATGATGGTTTAAATTCCATTCAAAATTATCCATCTTTCCCAAAGGGACGGAATATCCCAATTTAGGTATGTGATTGTCTGCTTTAAGAACAGTGCTTATAGTAGTAGTATTAATGACCTATAGGCATCACCTGTGAAGTCTTTAAGGTATAGTCAGCTATTGCAAGCTAAATGTAAGCTAATACACTTTTTGTCAAATTCAACAAATATCCTGCTCGCATTTCGCTAGCTTACCGTTCTCTGTGTGTGCTGAAAAAAAAGATACTTGAATTAATAAATAAATAATAATAAATAAAGTAAATACCATAAACAAAGTGGCGAACACCGCTCCTATCAAGAAAGCCGTAGCACTACGCTTTGCTTCACAATGCATTTCTATGTGAGGACCGCAGAGTGATACTGTTTTGATTTGAGCTTGAAATTAGCAAGAATGACTGACCCTGCCTTTAAGAGCCAGTCTGCTAGCAGCACTACCAGCAGTATAAATACGAGGAGGTGAGGAGAATATAGCCATGCACTCTGTAGTTATTGTTTTCTGTCTGCCCTCTGTTCCTTACATTTTAAACAGCTATAGTCACCCCTCATATCTCTCTCTCTCTCTCTCTCTTCCACACACACAGTGGCTCAATAGCTGTTTTCTACGGGTGTGGACAGCTCCAGCCATTGTGTGTGAATAATCTCCAAGGTCACCGTGTACTCAGAGGCTAATCATGAAGCTAAAATGCTGCTCGCCACCGAAGCAGATGGATGCTTGGAGAGAGACAATGAGAGAAAAGGGTGTCTACAGACTGTAGATATTGGCAGAATATTATAATATGTAAAGCCGTATATAGGTGGAAATTATACAGCATGCTGTATACAGTAATCTTCAAGTCACAAGGAAGGTCTCAGCTCTCAGCCATACTGCCATCCAAAGGCTAACCGCAGTAACTACGTGTTTGGTCAAAACTTATTACTAAAGATGAACATCTTGATATCAGCTTTATCTTCTGACAAAGTTTCAATATGTTTTCATTTTTAAGAACAATATGTCAAAAAATTGCAGATACTCTAAAACTGGCAAGTTTAAAAAAAAAACTTTGAAGCCATGATTATCTTATGTGTGATTGCATAGTTACTGCACATAGGCTTTGTATACAGCAGCATAGCTTCAGTGCAGTCTAACAAACGTAGCTATGTTTACCATAGTATGAATGTTTTGGATGCTTAACATCATACGCTCAATTTTGATACTCAATTTACTATTTGAAGTTTGCTCAAGCTCCATAGCCTGAGGGAGCTCGAGGATGAAGCAAAGACAATCTACAACATCTGACATTCCCAGCTGTGTCTCACATGGAGTGATCAGCCTCATCCCTCATCAGGCTCTCTCACCCGTCCATTTACGCCAGTACACTGTGAATGTACATGTACGTTATGTTTATACACAAGCATTTCACAATGGTGTTGTTGGTTGCAGGTTTACGTTAATCTGTTCATCTGTTACATGGTCGTTAATTTAGCTAATATGTATGTTATTTCGTTAACGGATCTTAGTCTGAAGTAATGGTGGTAAACATTGTGTGTGTGTGTGTGTGTGTGTTCACATTTTACTTTGGCTCATCATGCACCTAATTACTGTTTTCAGTAATATGTAGTTTAATGCCTTCATGGGAACACTCTGAAATACTGATGAACATCTGCAGGCCACACACACACACACAGTTGTGATTGGATGATTCAAACTAATTTCTTCTCTGCCTCTTCCTTGGTCCTTGTTATACGGACCAAGTGTCTATGTATACGCTGCCCAAACCAAGGTCACAGTATGTCTCACTGCACAGGAAACCGAAGTTGATTATTGTGTGAGTGTGTGTGCTGACAGTATCACCCATTCACAGATTAGTTAACAAGGAAAACTGACAGCTTCTTTACATAAGGTGAGTCTTGTGCGAGTGTACGTGCATGCGTGTGTGTGTGCGTGCGTGCGTGCATGTGTGCGTGCATGTGAGTTACATAAAGGTGGCTCAAAGTAGCCAAAACATTTTCAGAAGAGACCTTACATGTTTGGCAATTAAAATACTTGAAAGAAACACACTGAAAGATGGAGCCAAAGAGGTTCAGATAATACCATGGGATTGCTATGATGCAGGCATCCATATGCTTTGCGTTTGCTTCACAAACATGCACACACTCAAGTAATGCAAGCTAAATGACAGAGTGTTAAACATGGATTTTATAAATGTAAACAAACGTGGATGCAAACAGACACACACACACAAACACACACAGGTTGTCAAGCATTGACACAACGTGTTTGTGCTTCACAATATCGTGCACATGCACGTGCGATCACATTTACTTACACCCACACGATTAATATAATAGGAGTCCCTTGGATCTCAAAGCAGATGCATTATTTATCAACAAGACTAGGATAGCCTCCAGTATCTGTCTGTCTTTGTGTGTGTGTCATTCTCCAATGTCTGCTATAAATACACCTGCATCTGAGAATCCCCGTCTCTTGCTATTTTCTTCTCACTCTCTTTGCCTTTTGCTTTCTGTCCATCAAGGCCCGCTAGCATAATACTGTGCCCTGTTCATGCTTTGGCTTTCTGGCTTTCTCTGAACCAGTGTGTGTCTATAGAGATACACTGGCTGGACCTCATCTAGCTCCAGAATGAGCAGCAATCACGCATTAACTAGAATTACTTATTTAATCTATATGCATAGTATGTGTTATTATTATTTTATTTTCAAAACTGCAGTTCCCTGATTTAATATGGATTTATGAGCTATCTAATATATTGCTGAAACAGACTGCCATTATAAAGAAAAGGCATTTAATAATTTGTTAGCATTTATGTGTGCAAAACAAATGAATAATTGACACAATGGCTATGTATACTGTAAATGACTAGCCTACTACATCACGAGTGGAAATATTGAATTGTTTGTGGTAAAAAAAAAACAACTGCCATGCTGAATTTGCTGAGGTCTCTGGGCCGAAATGAAATCACTGAGGACCATTTAAGTTTAATATCAGATTGGGGAAACGTCATTGCAGAATGAATTTGGTGGATTGCCTTAAGCAAGTAATAATTCCAAAGGGAGAATCTGTAAAATATTTTAATTTAGGCAGGGTTGTTAAAAAGCATGATCAAAAAAAGTTGTCAACAATACTGGTGTTACGCAGTACTGGGGATGTAACAACTGGTGATACACAATAATACCGGTAAGAAAGCAAAAAATAAATGGCAAGAAGAGAATATTGATTATAATATTCAATCAAATTCTCCAGATATCTTCTTGCTAGCTGACCGGTCTCTGTGCGTGCTGAAAAAATAATCTGGTACTTCTACAGCGCTGGCTTTGTAAATAGGAACATGAACAAAGTGGCGAACACTGCTCACAACAACAATGCCCTTGGCTTTGCAATGCATTTGCAGTGTGTGGGGCAGAGCTTGTGAAAGTATTACCCTATATGGCATTTAAGGGTTTTTGTTTTGATTTAAATTTTAACAAGATTTCAAGTGTTGATCTTGAGAATTACTAACCTAACTTTAAAATATGAATATTATTTTAAATATACTAACAATAAAACCTTTATCGCAATAGTGCATTTGGAAATGACAAGGCATACCATGTACTAGGCTTGCTCCACCCAAATATTGCTCTCAACTCAATATATTTAGCTGAGATTATAGTCTAGAAATCCTGTTCACATTAGCGTTTTCACAGCCACCCTGCTGTCGGACCAATCAGGGTCGGTTAGTGAGATGACGTTGAAGTCAAGCGTGTTTGGAAATAGTGGTAGAGCTAGATGAGGCCATCAAAACAGTTTAAATGACAACTGGTTAAATTCTGTCCAATAGTTTCTAAATGAATCAGAGGTCTACACCCAGGAGGCAACAACTTATTAACACATCCCAGGAGCGTAATCTTATTGGGTCTTAAATTGTATGGTGCTCAAAACCCTAGTCACACATATATATCTTCTTAAGCATGGTCACTTCAGTTTCCATATAGAGACACAAACCCATGTCAAAGATCTTGGAATAATAATGAAGATGGAGCACTGTAATGCATTTCAATGAAAGCAAAAGTGGTCTCTTAAGTGGGTGTGTTACTAATAGCATTAGGAGGCTGAAGTAGGCAGCGCCCAGAGAGCTAAATATACCGTGCATGGCCTGAAACAATAACCTGCCATGCCAGAGGAATTGTTGTCACTAGTCCATCTGGGGAGCCGTACATTGAAACTGTTTGTGAATGGCTGTACTTTCAAAAAAATACTTGGCAGTTGATTGGATGAACCATCTGGTCGTTTTCGCTGTTGGCACCATGATTGGCACAGCTAAACCACGCCCAAATAGCTATAAACACGACGCTGAATAGAAAGTTCACTTGCTACTCAGACACATTCAAAATGATCCCGAGGCTTTCCAGAATGGTTCTCACGGCAAAACAAAAGTGAAGCTCACAAGTATCACTTTTGAAACTGAAACAAAGCCAGTTTACTTCAAAACAGTAGCATAAATACTGTTGCGGCCTCAGGGCGCCCCCAGAGAGGAATAATGTGGAAGTATGAGGGTTAGATCCGTGTACCTCCCCATTGACGTCCATGGAACACTGGGCCCTTCTGGTCTGCATAAAGGGTGAAAAGCCCCCCATGTAGTTTTACACTTGGGAATATGGGAAAACAACTTTCATAGCACTCAGGTGAGAGGACCGAGCGTCCAGGGATCAATGGGAAAGCAAAGTGTAAGGTAAGAGAGGACGATAAAAAAGACTAAACTAGTGGTGGGTTTTTCCACTGTTGGGTTCGATCGTTGAAAATAGCGCACAATGACTCCTCTCTTTCGATCTTGGCAGCGGAGAAGGAAATAATGTGAGGGGGAGAGAAGAGGATGGTTTTGTTTCAGCTCAAGAGGCAGAGACGTGAAGCGGGGAAGTGGACGGCTGCTCCATGTGAATCACGTATATTTTGCTAGTCTCCTGCCATTAATTTGCCGATGGAGGTGTACTCTTGTCAGAAGGGCGAGACAGGTCGTTCTGGTGTTGACGCAGGCAATTGATGGTATTCGCGATTTCGAGTCGAGCTATAGAAATAAGTGGGCCCAATGCAATTCTGAGGCTGAAAACATACAGTCAGGAGAAGGAGATTCTCTATTTCTCTGTGTAAGCGTGTGTGTGTGTGTATGTGTGTGTGTGTGTGTGTGTGTGTGTGTGTGTGCATACATTGGTGGGTGTAAGTCTGCGCACTTAGAGTGGATGCTTTGTTAGTTTGTAGGCGTAATGATGACAGGAGAGGGTTTTTTCCACACCGTTTAGGAGACAGCTTGACATGGCATGTCAGGTTAACATACCATTTACCCTAAATAGTTTGGAGTGGTTGACTATTGAGAGGTTGCAATATATTCTTTATATTTTTTCATGTTTTTATTATGGTTGGTGTTAGTGATTTTGTTTTTGTGTGTAACTATTTTTTTAGAGCTGTGGTTAAAACATCTGTATAATCTCACTTAAAAGCTGTCATGAGTTGTTATTAGTTGAAAGGCCACATGTTTAAAGTGTATTCACTGTTTCAGCTCCTCCATGAGTAAACATTAACTACAACGTACTATTGACGGGGAAAACAACTCGAACAAATCACAGCAAGAAGCTTTGTTACCCCCCAACCCCCTTCTCTGTATACTCCAGTATAACCATACGTTGAAATGTTTTATTCCAGCCATATTCCATGACAAAAAACATCTTTCTTCTTCTGCCAGACTTGGTTTTTATTTTCAAGGTCGTTGCTGCTCAAGCCTGGCAGTTAAAACTAGTTATTTCAAATGAACTAAGATAACATAATGGCCATTTTGATTGCATCATACCGGCTTTCACCTCATACATACACGCATGCACGCACACGCACGCACACACACACCTACACAACCACACACACCGTGTGTAAACACACTGGTAAAAGCTATATCACTAAACATGGACCCGCACTGCTTGTCCTTTCACACAGCAATGAGTTTGTTAGCAGGCCCCCTTTGGAGTCTGTGTCATTGGCTTCTTTCTATTAATGCTCTGTATGTATGAGGCTAAACCAACGCCACGGCAACAGGCAAAACAAAACACCAACAGCGATAGGCCGACCGGCACCATGCTGCTGTTACCGTGAGACCTGCTGTTTTCTGCACAGTGTGGGGTCTACACCGTGTGTGTGTGCGTGGACTTTGGGATAATCGAGGTTAGAAGACAACTTTCTCAATAGGTTGACGAATGTAAGAAAGTGATGTGGGTCGCTGTGCTTTGTGTGTGTTTGTAAACACGTTACAGATGTGCTCAAGCCGATAATTTGTTGTCCTTCTGTAGCCGACCACATCAGACGCCAGCTCCATTGCTTCCCAATAACATCATTGTCTCCCGCTGATAATTATCTGTACGGCTGCACTGCCCCATACTCTTCACTCTCATGTCTGACTGGCAAAGGCAACAAGCAAGTTTCTTTTTTAAAAGAGCTTGAAAACTTAGTTAGACAGAAAGGAGGGGGGGGGTGATGCAGGCAGAGTAGACAGGTGGAGATGAATGAGCGATGATGATCATGGATAGGCAAGCAGAATTAAATCTTTTAATCTCCCAAAGTGGGAAGAAAGCGACCTGAGGCATTTGTTATTGGATTTTCTTTAAGTCCCAAAGTAGGTCAATAGAACTGGCATCACTCATTAGCAGTTGAGAGACAGGGAGCGTTCGAGAAAGGCTTGGTGTTCATACAGTGAGTATCAGTTGTTTGCCCGTTCCTTGAATACAGACATGGAGGACAGGAGAATCAGAGCTGAGAATGCTTTGGGAAGGTTGGCTGTGCACAGCCTTGATGCTTGACCCTGAATGGTGGTGGCAGGGCTAAATAGCTGCTATTTAACATAGAAAAACATCCTTGAAACAACAGCAATCTTGCTTCTTAACTGTAGCCTGACCAGCGCAAGCATCTAGTGAGGGAAAAACCAACCACGCTGAGTAAATCAAACACAAAGTTTAAACTTTTTAGCCAAAAGCTAAATAAAATAACATGTTGGTCGGCTGCTGTTTTTTGGAATTTTTTGGCAGAATAATAAACCTGTAGTAAAAGCAATTACACTTCCTTCAAAAGGATGGAGCGACAGTAGAAATAGTAAAAAATGGGTGGAAATAATGTCTGGTTATTTTCTTTTTTTTCAGATGTAACTAGTTTGTGAGACTTTCATCCAAATGCCAACCGTTGCCTGTGTAGAATGAGGGGTGTATTTACGAAGCATGCAACTGCAGTAAACAGAATATAGACATATTATCACAATAATGCAATATATTCTAGGCCAGCAGTTTTTCAACTGTGGGTCAAGACCCACAGGTGGGTCACTGAGTGGGAGTGAGTGGGTCACGAAAATTGCAAGCGGTCATTGAATGAATGGGGAATATCAAAGAAAGGCATCCATCCTGTTGTAACGTACTGTCCGTCCCATGTTCCCTGTCTTGTCATGTTTTAGGAGGTTGACCTCTTGTTTCAGGCCTGTTTCCCTGTCACTCCCTGCCCTATGTTTACCTTGTGTTTCAGGCCTTTTTCCCTGTCACTCCCTGCCCTGTGTTTCCTAGTCTCGTTAGTTCCACCTGTGTCTGAGTAATCATGTCTGATGTGTTGTACCTGCTCTTCGTTGTTGTTATCCAATGTCTGTCTTTCTGTCTGTGTATACTGTATATAGTATCCCTAGTGTGTTCCCCAGTCCTGTGCTGGTTATTGTCAATGGACATGCTGTTGCTCCCTGTGTTCCTGCCTTTAGTTTTAGAATGAAACCTTTTGTTTGCTCGTCCTGCCTGCGTGACATGCATTTGGGTCCTCACCTCCTTCAGCATTACACCTACTGTTCCTACATCATCAGGGAGCCCACTCTTGAAGCAGCCATGCACGCCCAAGCCGTGAAACTTCCTCCAGGGTGCATCATACTGTAGATTATTTTATGTGTTTTGGATTAGGAGCATATTCCTTCATTCTTCACAACTTTAGCTTTCCATCACTTTGGTAAAGATTAATCTTTGCCTTGTCAGTCCATAAAACTTTGTTCCAGAATTTGTTTAGACTGAACCACATTTTTTATTCCTATTTTTTACTGCTGATTAGTGGTTTGCTTTTTGATAAACTCAACATTGAAGTCTTCTTCATTGGTATAGCTTCACCCCTGGAGCATGTTTGTGATGCCACTGACTGGTGTTTTGGGGGTTTTAATCAGATATTACAATAGTTCCATCATCAACTGTAGTTGTTTTCCTTACAGCAGTTTATTTTTTCTTGTTCTTTTTTTTCAGAACATTCCAAAAAAAATGTTAATTCTCTGGTCGATATCCGCTCTTTTCTAAGTTTCAAAACAGCTTGCTTTTCACCCAAAGACAACTCTCGGATCTTCATGTTGGTTTGTCATTTCTAACACAAATGCAGTATTCACAGGCAAACCCCAAGGTTAAAACCAAGAGTAGACATTAATAACTATTGTTGTTATCTCAATTTATTGTTTAACCAATGAATATAACAAGACAACTGGGGCATAAATAATGTCACACGTTCCAATATTTTTGTGCACTACAACAGACTAAAAACTTCCTATCTGTCCTGTAAAAATACTATAAATGCAAAGTCTATTGTAGTCTAAAGAATAGTTTTGTGTGGACAGAATGTCTTTATTTTACTACATCTTACCAGCTTTATTTATTTTTGCCTAGGTCTTATTGTTTTGCTTTATGTTCTCAGATGGATTCACAAAGTTTGCCTAGCTCTAATTAACATTCTAATCATGAAGCCCCTACAGACTAGACATTTATATTAAATTATCATCTTGAGCTAAATAGATTTTACTGTGTAATGAAAATAGCACTATTGCTGTTTATATTGTATCTCTCAAAACCTTGCTGTAACAATAAGGACCAAGTAAGTACTCGCAAATCAACAACAAATATGCCGACATATACAATACTAAGAATCTATACTAAAAATGCTCAATTAATGGTAATTTAATGGAAGGTTCATATACTTCAGGATGTTAAATCATAACTAATGGGATTATAATGATATATCGATGTGGGTTACTGGTGGATATTTTATGGAATATGGCTATCCCAACAAAACAATTTGAAGCGGATTTCCTCCATCTCTTTTTCAGCTCTAAAACATCAATTGCCTTTATATCAAGGAACAACAAGTGTTGTGTAAGAGACATAATGTCATAAATCCACTTTGTTTAGCTTCTCTGACCTTTGACTTCAAGACAAATTGTGTTGATCTTTGGAAATCATGAATAAGAAAGCCTTCTCTCTCTAGAGCTATACACACCAGTGACATGGACCAATTACCCTTAAGATCAGTGTGCAGGTGTAACGTTCTGTGGTGGTGAAGGCGAGTGCAACCGAACGAAAACACAACGCTAAACGTAAAAAAGCCTCGAGCCCGTGGCTCGTCCTTTAATGTAACGTAACTTAACCTAACTTAAACAACTCACAAAACAAACAGCATAGGACAGCGTGCCATGAACAATAACCCACACCCCCTCCCCGGAGTCACCAGTCTTTATGCCCTCACGCCCCCACGGCTGATTGCAATCTGCCTGATCGCACGTGAGGGCGTGAGGCACTGGGGATGTGGTCCGTCTCCCCGGTCATCCTACCCCGGCGAGACCAGCGAAACGTTACAGCAGGTTTTCTAATTAGAATCAATAAGTAGTAAGTAGGAACATTAATTCGCAATAACAGAAATCAGCTATTAATTTAGGCTAGTGTTGTCATAGTTAGAGTGTTATGATAACTTATGGTTATGGGGAATTGATTTTGTTGAGGCTTACATAACAACTTAACAGTCACACTTGCACACACATCCAGATAACTTTTTCCACATTTTGTTATGTTACAGTCGTATTCCGAAATTGATTTAATATTTGTTTTCTCACAATTCTACACACAATGCCCTATTATACCAACATGAGTATTCACAGCATTTGCCATGACACTCAAAATGGAGCTCATGCACATCCTGTTTCCACTGATCATCCTTGAGATGTTTCTACAACTTGATGTAGATTGACCTGTAGGAAATTCAGTTGATTGGACGTGATTTGGAAAGGCACACACCTGTCTATATAAGGTACCACAGTTGACAGTGCATGTCAGAGCACAAACCAAGACATGAAGCCCAAGGAATTGTCTGTAGACCACTGAGACATGATTGTATCAAGGCACAAATCTGGGGAAGGCTACAGCAAGATTTCTGTAATATTGAAGGTCCCAATGAGCACAGTTGCCTCCATCATCCGTAAATGGAAGAAGTTTGGAACCACCAGGACCCTTCTTAGAGCTAGCCGCACAGCCAAACTAAGCGATCAGGGAAGAAGGGCGTCAGGGACGTGACCAATAACCCTATTGTAACTCACTTGTGGTTGCTCCGTGCAGAGAGAGAACCTTCTAGAAGGACAACCATTTCAGTAGCACACACACCAATCAGGCCTGTATGGTAGAGTTGCCAGACGGAGCCACTCCTCTATAAGAAAGAAAATGCTATGGTCTGATGCAACAAAGATTGAACTTTTTGGCCTGAATGCCAAGAGTCATGTCTAGAGGCACCGCTCAGCACCTGGTCAATACCATCCCTACAGTGAAGCATTGTGGTGGCAGCATTATGCTGTGGAGATGTTTTTCAGCAGCAGGCACTGGGAGACTAGTTCGGATTGAGGAAAAGATTAATGCAGCAATGTACAGAGACATCCTTGATCTAAACCTGCTCAAGAGTGCTCTGGACCTCAGACTGGGGAGAAGGTTAATCTTCCAACAGGACAACGACCCTAGGTCCCTCAACGACCCTAGGTTCCTTGAGTGGCCCAGCCACTCAAGAAACCCGACTGAATATCTCTGGAGAGATCTGAAAATGGCTGTGCACAGACACTCCCCATTCAACCTGATTGAGCTTGAGAGGTCCTGCAAAGAAGAATGGGAAAAACTGCCCAAAAGTAGGTGTGCCAAGCTTGTAGCATCATACTCAAAAAGACTTGAGGCTGTAATTGCTGCCAAAGGCGCATCAACAAAGTATTGACAATAGGATGTGAATACGTTTTTAAATACATAAAATCAAACTCTTTTCAATTGTTTTGAATTTTGAGGAAAACATTATTTTTTAACCATTTTGGAACAACAAAATATGGAACAAGTGAAGCGCTGTGAATACTTTCCAGATGCACTGTACAGTAGGTATATATTTCTGCTTGTATCTTTCATGTGACCTTCCCTCTTTCTGGTCCCATGTAACAGGGAGAGGATACACCTCAGAAGTGTTCCTCCTCGGCAGTTGGAAGGTCAACCTTCAGGAGGTTAACCTTGCCTCAGCCTTCACTGTTTTGGTCCAGTACAATTCAGCATGGAATGAGGCTGTGCGCCTATCCGTCCGTCAGGGCAGTGTGACACAGAGGCATTGAGGTGTAGCTGTGCACAATTAACCTCCGTCTGTGTGTGTGTGTGCGTGTGCGTGTGCGTGCGTGTGTGTGTGTGATTCACTTGTCACTTTAACAGGAGTCAATGAGCCTGTGTGGATTCCTTTTAAAGTCTATTTACTGGCGTCCGACTGTTGGCCACACCTACAAAAGCAGAACACAATGATTAAAGGATTGCAATTGATATTTACAGTGTTTCATTTTTGTTAAAAGTTCATTTATTTTTGCTAGTGGCGTTTTGTGTGCAGGAAATCCATGCTAGGAAAAGTGGAAAAAGATACATTAAGATACAGTAGAGGCAGAAGGTATTTCCAAATGGTGTTTAGACTTTCGAGCTATAAGGTGATTTGTTGAGAGGAACTTAATACTGTATGTTATTCCGTATTTGTTTCCATCGCAGCTGAATAGAGGAGATGGTAGGTATATATGTGTTTCTTCTTAATGAAGAAATTAATCATTTGTGTAATCTAATGTAAATATAATTGTGATCTGAGCTTTGTGAACAAACTTAAAAAATGCATAGACTGCCAGACCATATTCACTTTGTCAATATGGTCTGGCCACGCCCCATTGAACAGCTGTTGCCTCCTACTGGGCGTAGATGGCTATGGTTAGTTTTGAAACTATTTATTTACTTTAACCAATTGGCATTGTTACAACTTTTTTGATCATCTCATCTAGCTCTACTACCATTTCAAAATATGCTTGACTTCAACATCATCTGTCGCCATCATGCAGGGTGGCTGTGAAAATGCTAATGCAAACAAGGTTTCCACGCTATAATCTCAGCCTATTTACCTGGAAGCAAAAGTCAGAGCTAGGCTATATTATAGTTGCTGGCGGGAAACTGAGTTGGCCAATGTGAATTATAAAGAAATGCTAAAGTAAAGTGAAAGAATGGAAGGGTGCAATATTTCTAATTATTCTGATGGATGGTTAAATCCCAAATTGCTGTCAAGTCAAATAAGCATCAGTGTGGCATTTTCACGATTCATAGGATATTAGCACCGCTAATGTTTGACATGTGTGTAGTTGAAGAATTACAAACTGCAAAGGAATTAACACAAGTGCATATTACAATTACATAATTGTATTATGAAAATAATATCTCAATCCTATAACACCCGTGTCAGGTTATTATGTACATAATTTAAAACAAGTAGTCAGGTTACAGGTTGACAACATACAAGTTGTTCAATTCAAGTTTCTATTCAATATGGCCTCTCAAGTTTTACCTCATGAAGCTCTTAGGACTGACTTACTTAATTTCTTAGTAAAATTATAATTACATCAAATTAGGGTGGTAGGCAACAGTTTTGAACACATTTCCTAGACCCATTTAGTCTGAAATCGGCTGCTGTGAGAGTAGCACAGAACCGCTCATTTCCTGAAAACACCCAGAAATCTGAGCAGATAACAAAAGCCTGCTAAAATAAAAAAAAGGATTTAAAGAAAATGTTTATGCTTGATTCTCTAAAGTGTATATGATTTTTCCTGTTTATTTATATATTTATTTGACAGTCTAATGGCTTTTTGGTGTGACCCTAGCACCCCCAAGAGTCTGTGATGTAGAACTGCCAGCTGTCCAGAAGGATGAGAATGCTTTCAGGGAACTGGCTCTTCAGCACAGGAGTGGATTAAGTGGGGGAATTATTAATACAATTCACCTACATTTTTTATTCAGCAATTTCTCCTGGTGTTTACTCTGGGGTTATTAAATATGATGCCGCTAAGCTATTCAGGAGACAGAATTGTCAGAGGACATGCCCGAATCCCTCTAATTCCAAAGCTTCTATAACCAGCATCCCGCATTCAATTTAGAGGAATTCCTGCTCATCTTTCAGTTTTCCATTTTTCCATTTGTCCCATTTTTTTTCTCTCTTCTAGTTCATCCAGTCACAATTGGAATATATTGGCTGTATGTGTGTGGTCTCCACGCCAACAAAGCAGTGCATTTGACGGTGTACACGCGCCCATGTGGAGGTAATGGAATAACTTAGGTAATCCGATCTCTGTCTGCCTTCATCCTCCACCCTGCTTTGGCTCCCTCGCTCTATCTCTCTCAGTACAGGGAAAGGAAGTCTCTCTTAAGCCAAGTCTGCCCGGGTAAATAGTTTGTCCAGATAGTGGCATCAGGCTTAGCCAGGGACAGGAAATGTAGCGCTGGATTTTCTGTTGGCAGCACAACAGGCCAGTTAATAACTTGAGAGAGAGAGAGAGAGAGAGAGAGAGAGAGAGAGAGAGACCCTTCTTCTGCTTACAGCAGTTGCATACACAAACTGGAGGATATTAGCTGCAGTAATTATGTATACAGACAAAATATTTAAAGGGGGAAAATGATACTGACTATAAATCTTGATGCGTGAAAGTGAATTAAAGTGTGTTTGGACATATTTTCTGACACTCTTCTTGGCATTGTACCATGCATGGATAGCCTACCCGGACTATGCCATTCACTACCATTCACTACTTGTGTGTGTGCGTGTGCGTGTGTGTGTGTGTTGTATCACCTCAAACTCAAGGCCTTAACACCCTCACATCAATCAACCATGAGTGGGATGTGGCTGCCAAAATAACGGTGGAACAATACTGCCCCCTTTTGACCATAAATGTGTATCTGTAAATGTGGAACATAAATGTGTATCTGTAAATGTGTACCATAAATGTGTATATTACCAGATACAAGAGTTAGCACATTTTCAAGAGCATGGGTGTGGCAGAATTGACTTGAAAAAAATCACAACCTTTCAGAAAGACTGCATTTTAATACCTTTATTGTATACCGTCCATTAAAGACCCATTAACCATTAAGTAATGTTTGTCCATTGAGGTGCGGGAGTTCAATACATTTTTCTGCGGTGCTACATAGCAAGCCGAAGCAACCGGGGCAAACGACTAAGCTGTATTCATGGAATGGAGCAGGGTGTGCGATAGCGGACCAGTGTAATTGGGTTTGAATTCTATAAAAGTGGAAAGACGGTAAATACTCATTATCTAGTCAGGACAATGCAGACAGTGTACTCAGATGTGTTCCATCCATATATATAAACCTGTATACAAACAGGAGTTGGCAGAGACACACAGAAATAACATTTTCACATCCTGATCAGGCACAGGGAGGAAACAGATTAACAGAAGATGCTCTTGCCTGATGTCAATGCCTGGGGAACAGCCCAGATAGCAACATTTATCTGGCCCTGATCTGGCCCACACCAGACACTTCATCCAGCCCACATACATGCGCATGGAATGATGGCACTTGGGGGGACCGCTCCGGTTTGCCAGATCTGGGCCACAAGCGGGCCACAGCATGCCATTTATTTGCCAAACGTGGGCCAGATATGTTTTAAGATAACCAGGCCACATATGACGCAGCAAATGTGGGCCACCTTT
>JAODLL010039121.1:0-21388 GCA_026546735.1 Forbesichthys agassizii
AGTTTGGGGTCCCTTACTGAAGCTGCTGCCCCCGCGACCCGACTCCGGATAAGCGGGAGAAGATGGATGGATGGATTAGTGTTTTGTTTTATTTTTTGTTTTATTGTTGAAATGTTGAAGGTCATAGGTCAGACAGGTTGTGAACCTCTGTGTGCCAAAATTGTCAGTCAAAAAGTAGGGTTCGACCGAATAACCGTTTGGCCGATTTATCGCCATCAGTAGGACGTTTTCGTTGTATCGGCAGAACCTGGCTCTGATAGTGGCCGATAGCTGCACAGACCACCGGTCACGTAGGCTAAATCACCTTTTACAGGCTCCATACATGCACACAAAGTCAAGGTCATTAATTGTGTACCTGGGATCATTTATATTTAAATCAACCTAAAGTTATCTTGTTCTCTGTTTTGCTAGCAAACATGGTTGTTACAGTATTTGGCAAGCCCTTAAATGCAAATCTATAGCACAACTAAGGTCCAATGGCCATAATGGCCAAAGTTGAATAGCAAGTCAGGCCCACCACCAGATCCAGATATACACCACTATTACAAAATGCCTGTAAAAGCTTAATGAAGCACTGTGATGGTAAATTGTTCCTAATGTATCTCAAGTACGATAATAAGTAAGATAATGTGAGAATTATACAATTTAGTTTACATTTTACACTATAACGTAAATAATTATAATTAATAGAAAAGCTTGTAAAAAATAATTAGAAAAATAATCTGACATCATAAAATACCACCATACTTGACTTGCCTGAGAATTGCTATTATTGTTACTTTGGCATTGTAGTTATCGGCTGATAAATCGGCTATTGTCTTTTTCTGGCTCCAAACTATCGTTATTATATCGGCCTTTAAAGCTCTAGTTCAAAGGAGGACAGCCAATGGAGAAAGGGTACAGTAGGAAACAATGTTCCAACGTGTGTGTGCGTGCGTGCGTGTGCGTGCGCGCGTGCTGAGAGGCAAGACGTGCTGAAACTGAGTCATGCCCATGGTGTCATTGCAGGGCCCTGGGAGCTCCTGGGTGCTGCACAACACATGTCTTCCCAGTGATGTCACCGCTCAGAAGCTCCTCTGGGCCCTGATAGGGGCTTTTAATGCGCTTTTGAACCGGCAACTGTGAGCACATTGTCTTATCGTCCCAAATCGGAGAGGTCATCAAAGTTTTAGTTTGAGGGTTTAGTTGAGCGGCTGGGCTGAGTAACACTCTGTTGTGGCTGAACACAGCACAGCACTAAGCTTGGACCACTTATTGCACTTTATTGTGTAAAAAATGAATAGGACTTCATAATTAGTAAGAGTTGTATTATTTATGTACAATGACAGAAAGATATATTTTGACAGGTCCATTACTGTTTTGTGTGAACGCATCGATACAAATCCAGTACATTGTAATTAGAGTTTTGTCCTTTTTAAGTGTTTTTTCAAAAGAAACAATGGCGTCTGTGTGTTGACAGCTCAGTATTTTGTGGAAAAATTATTAATTTTGTCTGAACATTTACAGATACAAACACCACTCACATGTTCACCCTGAGTCTCATGCATATGCACTATATTATTTACGTAATATATATGATTTACATAATATAGTATTCAATGTTTGTTTGGGTGCAGCACTCACTATGTAGGTTTAATTGGTGTCTGGCTTAATCATGAAGTAACTTTTGACCCTTGTCTTGATTGTGTCGTACCAGGGACCTGGCTGGGGGGTCCAGTCTGTCCTACAGCAGGTTGTTCTATGATGAACACTGGTCTAAACACCGAGTTGTTACCTGTTTGGACTGGTCTCCTCAGGTAACACCTGCTCATTACTAACACAGCTACACATATTCATTAGCTGGAGTGTATGCAAATTCAACTCATTTATATTCAAGTAGTAAGTGTAAAATTTCATAAAATATATCATTCAGAATTAAGTATCATCAATTTTATGTTGTATGTGTGTGTGTTTAACATAGACTGTATAAATAAATAGACAAACCCTCTGTAACATAGCTTTTCTCAAGAACATATTTGAGCACTGCGCTCTGCTGGCTCTGGCCATCGCCATCATTGCCGTATCTCACTCCGCCTGTAACGCCTAGGGCTGTCGCGGTGAAGTGAATGTCCTTGCGGTGATTAAGGGTGCCCCAATACTGTGGTATTATCGCCATTTTTTTGTTTTTGTTTTGAATGATCAATTTCGTTGCGCAGAGCTTCCGAAATAGTGTGATTCTGGGTCATTTATAGACAATTGTGCAACATCATATGCTTTCTGCCAGTTTAGTAGGCCTACTGGTAATCTCGTGTAACTTTGTCCGGCAGATGTTGGGCCAAAATATCAGATGGGAAATATGACTAATTAATTAATTAATTAATTAATTAACTAATTAATTATTAAATAAAGCATATTAAATCGCCCAAGATCAAAAGCCTATGGCGCGCCAAGTGTAGCCTACGGTACACCGCCTTGATTTAGGTAGCATGTAGACAGAA
Organism: Forbesichthys agassizii; assembly: GCA_026546735.1. NCBI lineage: Eukaryota > Metazoa > Chordata > Actinopteri > Percopsiformes > Amblyopsidae > Forbesichthys > Forbesichthys agassizii. Next base: position 2,478 of record JAODLL010039121.1, read on the forward strand.
AGAAGTGATGGCACAGTTTTGGTTTAACAACCCGAAAGATTAGGGGACAACATATTCCATTTCCTTTCCCACACGAAATGCAGATATGTCCCAAAAGAATCACTCGAGTGTGTCTGCAATGCACGATGCGCTCCCCAGACTAAGTACAGCACTATAGTAAACTGTAGTAAAGTGCTGTAAAGCGTAACGTCTGAGTGTCGTAAATACATACACTCCCGAAGGCTACAACCGCCTAATATGGGGCTGGGAAAATTTGTGCTTAGATAGCACACACGCCCTAGATCAGACGTCATATTTGATGGGCTAGCCTCATGAAAAAAATAAAATGTAAAGTTTGCGGTTTGCGGTACCGGCGGTTGCTTTCCATGACCTGCGGTTGGGTTAGCAACACCGCGGTATTCCAATTTTGCGGTTATCGCGACAGCCCTAGTAACGCCCCCCTATTCATTATAATGGGAAAAATGCATGGCTAATATATATACTGCTGAGTTAAGTACAGTTGGCATGAAGAGTAGCCATAGAGACCAAAACCGTTTTTTGAACCAGGTTTAAACATGTTTATTTTTGCGGTCTATGGGGATTGACTCCCTTTTGCAGCCAGCCTCAAGCGGCCATTCGATTAACTGCAGGGTTGGCATTTCCGTGTTATTAATTTCTCAGCACTGGTGCCCGCTTGATTTTTAAGGGAGACGTACTAGCTCAATTTGTTGAGAATTCGATTTCACAGTTGTCAAACGCCACAAGCGCCTATCACCAAGGAAACACACGCTGTAACACAACTAGCTCCATTTTGAGCCTTTCCCCATTTCCCCTTCACCTCCATGTGTTCCCATAGTACCCAGAGCTGCTGGTTGCCTCTTACAACAACAACGAGGATGCTCCCCACGAACCAGACGGTGTAGCTCTGGTGTGGAACATCAAGTTCAAGAAGAGCACTCCAGAGTACATCTTCCACTGCCAGGTAAAATAAAAAAAAGCACTTGTTTATTTTACTACACCTGCAAGAACAGCGTGGGTGTCGTATTATCAAAGTGTTCATTTAAATGTTGCCTTTGTCAAAGTGTCACAGAGCTGAAGGTGTTACCATATACTAACTGCTTTACACACACACACACACACACACACACACACACACACTCGTGCTGCAGGACTCTGCGGCTGCGCTTTAAGACAAGTAGCTAACGTCTGTGGCACAATAACGCCACCTCAGAGCCTGAAAGTGTAGGCGGACGAATCACAGCACAGAGCCTTACCCCACCGGGGTGGGCCATTAGTGCACCGCGGCAGCCTGGGACCGCGTTTTAATACGAGAAGCTGAGGTTTGTTTAAAAGAAGGAGTCATTGACAGGAATGACGCTGATTACAAATGACGCACGGCATGCTGGGAGGGGAGAGGGGGAGATGGGGATGATGGGGGCACACAAACCTCCACGACTCCCAGGAGGCAGTGGGGACCTAGAGACAGCTTGGTAATAAAATGATGTGGCGTACCACTTCCTAATCCAGCACTGTGCGTGTGTGTGTGTGCGTGCGCGTGTGCGTGTGTTGGCCCACCCACAATGTAGGCGCCTGACGCTAGCTGTGCTGTTTCCAATGGATTTACATTGTTAAAATGGAAATATACTGTATGTGCATGGTCCTGTCGTTTGTGTGCAATGAGATGCTCGCTGTACTGCATATCTAAAACATGAATTTAGAATGTGCTGTTATTGGACTAGGTAGGTTTGTCCTATTACCACAAGCTTCACTAAAACGGGGGGCTGTTTTTGAGGGCGTGCGCTTGCTTCTTTCACATGAATCTTTCCCATGTACAGCCATATTTCAGTGAAAGGCTCCGTATACAGTAAGTCGTGCTCGCTACCTATTTTTCTTCCAGCACCGTTCTTTGAATGCACCAGTTTGTGTTCACGTTGAAAACTATGTGGGCGGCATCACACCGCAGCGCACAGCGACACTATTCTATCCATGCGGTTCTGCATCACTTTTATAAATGACACAGTCTCTACGCCTTGTGATAAGCGAGTGGACATCCTTAAAAGGATTTAGAGTAGCTTTCTCGAGAACGAGGCGGTTAATAAGGAGTGTATGTCGTCAAAGCGGCGTGTTGCTAAGTGGCTACAGAAAATGTCTCTGGCATTAGGTGGGAGAACATTTAATCAATAACACAACAATGTTTCTCACTCTTTGGCAGCGAGGGTTTCTTGTAAAAAAAATAAAAATACAAACACACACACGCACAGGGTCTCTTTACCGTACTGTAGGTGAGTGTGGAAAGATGTGCGGCGGATGAGTGGATATCAAAAGAAAGAAGGTCAGAATTAGAGGAGGACGTGTGCTCTCTCCCAACCTCCGTGGGTGAGTAAGTGTGGCCTCGGGCGAGAGAGAGAGAGAGAGAGAGAGAGAGAGAGAGAGAAAACAAAGGAAAAGACAGGCACAAGGAGGACACCGTTGACGGAGAGAAAAGAAAAGGGGAAAATAAAGAGACTGGGTTTCAAGTCATACGGCTCCTTCGCTTCATGCTGGATTAGGATGAAAGGAAAGCAGGAGTCGTTGGAGGAGAAAATACAGATTATATTATTTCTCCCCCCCCCCCCCTTCCCAGTTAGGCCCAGATCAGATGGCTCCTAATGTGTGAGCATGTTCTCCCATTTAACCCCCTGTAACCACAGCACTAGTCTTTCCCTTCTGTCATTTCAGAGGAGGACTGAACAGCAACACTGCGTTACCCACCCACCCCCCACCCCCCACCCCCCCCTTCTCCTCACTCACACAGCACTGCTTTCAACACACACACACACATCCATACATACATACAGAGGTTGGCTTGGCCGGCTCCCAGTACTGCTGTTGGCCCAAGAGGTGGTTTGGGGCTTTCAGACATTTTTTTGTTTTTTTCTTCTTTTTTTGTTGTTTTTCCAGACCTGCCCACAGTGGCAGCTTTCATCTGCTGGATGGAGGGATGGAGAGATGGATGGATACATAAGTAGATGAATGGCCATATGGATGGATCATAATATGGTTGTGTGCGCGCGTGCGTGCGTGTGTGTGTGTGTGTGTGTGTGTGTGTGTGTGTGAGGGATCATGTCAGCCTGTGTGTATCAAGTGTCCTGTGTATAGTTTGTGTGCGTGTGTGTGTGTGTGCTTGCGTGCGTGTCATGGATCATGTCGGCCTGTGTGTATCAAGTGTTTGTGTATAGTGTGTGTGCGTGCGCGTGCGCGTGGAGTGGTTGTAGATACAAAAGAATGACAGTACTTTGTAGGGAGCGAGGGTTTGGGTTGTGGTTGAGGTTTAGCAGCAGAGGGCTATATAAGACTGGGGCTTATAGATGGGCTTCATATTTCACTCAAGGTTTTGGTGAGGTCAGCCTTCTATATTTTTGGTGGGGGTGCGTGTGTGTGTGTGTGTGTGTGTGTGTGTGCGTGCGCGTTGGGGGGGCGTGAAAGAATCAAATGATTCCTGCCCTTAAATATACTTGATTCATTTCAGTACTTGTGTATGAAGAGAAGTGTATCATCCATCACAAATCCATATATATATAGAGATCTGTGTATGGGCGGGGTGCTCGGTTCTGGTACCTCTCCTCATCACGTCTGACCCGACAGTGCTCGGTCGGACCCGTCATCACCTCGACCCCAATCCGGTGCGATCCGGTAACTTCACACCAGCCTCTCAAGTGGGAAGAGTCGCACCACATTAAAGGCCCGGTCCGCGCAAACCCTCTGAATCCCCCAAAAAACCACATGCCCCCATCTCAGCCCCCATCTCCCCCTATCATATCCTCTAGCACTCAGTCATATTCTATCATTCATATCTTGCAGTCCGTCTCTTTCTCTCGACTGCCCTGGGCCTTTGGGGCTGCCAGGTGGGTTTTAATAAGAGAGGTAAGAAAGCCCCCTTTCAAGGCAGAAGAGAGACCAGGTTGAGAGGAGGGCAAGGTTTGAGAGAGAGAGAGAGAGAGAGAGAGAGAGAGAGAGAGATACAATAAAATACTCAGAGAGAATGTGTGATGCAACAGCAGCAGAGAGACTATTAATAGATTATTCATTGGCATTTACTGATCGGAGCCAATACGACGTTGCTTCATAGAGCACGGTGTTGCGTTATGCTGCTCACAAAGCTTAGTGGATAACGTTGTTGAGTCCCAGGGGAAGGACGGGACTTAATCAAATGGACCGCACACTACTGTATCGTCGTTCCACCTCTCTTAGACGTTCCAGAGGACTGCAGCGCGAAAAACAAAACACGGCACGCGGATCCGACTGGAGCTATATTACAGCACAGTAACCGCATTGTCATGCAGGTACGAAGTGTTTATCGTGCAGCCAAACAGCTCTGTGCACCATCTGTTTGCCAAGGGGTCTATTCGCAGTGCCATCTATCCGAGCAACAGCCTCGTGTATCTGCATAACATCACGTCTGGCCTTCTGCGTTCACTACGCAATCGCCCTGGAAACACCTCAGATTTTCCGTTTACACGGCACTTGCATACCTGAGAGGCTAGCCGTGCCCCGATGCAGTATCCAGTAGTTACAACTAGGTATTCACCCACTCATTTCAGTATCGTGGTATGGTGGCAGTGTGTGTTATGTTATTTCATGTGAAATCAATCACACCAGTCATGGCGATCGTCAGAGTTCAGAGGATGGATAAGCGCCGCTGAAGGGCCTGCGAGTGTTCCTCTGTGCCCCCCGCGAAGCCCTACCCCCCCGCATTGGGTGAAACGAAGCCCCCCGCTCCCCCCCGGGGACGTCTCCCGGCGCGCCGCGCAAAACCGCAGGGTGACAAAATCCGCGGGGTGTCGTATAGGAGTGAAGCCGAGAGAGGGGCTGGCGCGCAGGGCTGCCAGGACAAGATGCTCGGGTTCATCTGGTCCTGATAAGGCCTAGTGGGAACCAGATGAGTGCGGTGGAGGGAGAGAGAGGACCGTGGTGGTTGGGGAGGGGGTGGAGCCGCGATGGTCCGGGGGGGGGGGACATACTGTCTGTCGTGGCCTGTCAGTCACCGACCGACTCCCCCTCCCACCCACACACCCCGCTCTCCACTTCAGCAAGGCGGTATGTGGCAGTATGTGGCGACAGGAAGGGAGAGTTGCCCTCCCTTCCTCTCTCTCTCCCTTTCTCTCGCTTGTTCTCTCTCTCTCTCTCTCTCTCTCTCTCTCTCTCTCTCTCTCATTCTCTCACTCACTCTGTCATTCCCTTAATCCCTCGCTGGGTGCCATCTTTCAGCTGGGCCTCACATGTGCGTATTATCCTCTACAGAGCACTTCCCATTAATATAATGAGGGCTGCCAGGAGCACTTAGCCTTGTGAGGTACGTGATATTGTTGCTGTCTCACTGTCACACGCTCACACACATTCATTCATTAATCCATTCATTCATTCATACTCAATATTTACATATATGTACAAACAGCAACCCACTCAGCACACTCATACACACAGAAACACACAATAATGAATTCATTCATTTATACATACAAACATACAGTAGATGCATCTATATAGACACACACATATGCATCCATTCACTCATTCATTAATTCATTCATACGCATATATGTATGCATAGAATCTATACTGTACACGCACGCACACACAATACACACACACTTACACATACACACACCTACATGCACACGGGCACACACACCAACACACACATACACACTCACACGCACACACACTTAACACCTACACACTCACAGTACATGCATATTATCAATACACGCACGCACACACAATACACACACACTTACACATACACACACCTACACGCACATGGGCACACACACCAACACACACATACACACTCACACGCACACACACTTAACACCTACACACTCACAGTACATGCATATTATCAATACACGCACACACGCACAATACACACAAACACACACACACACACACCTACACACACAAACACTATTTTTTTGTCCCCACAACTGAGTGTGCTGTCAGGCCATGGACCCCGCTATGTGATAATAGACAAACACACCTACGCACACACCTACACACATACCAACACACACACAGACACATACACACACACACACCTACACACACACCAACACACACACAGACACACACACACACACACACACCTACACACCTACACACACACCAACACACACACAGACACATACACACACACACACCTACACACCTACACACACGCACACACTACAAGCCACCTCTCAGGAAATGAATGAAGCCGGACACTCAGGCTGCAGGAGCGTCCAGCCCCACATGTCCTCCACGGTGTCCCAGTAGCCAACACATAAAGGTGCCTCTCTCTGCTCGCATGTCTCTCGGGAGCTGTCGGCCCCTCACATCCCGTCCCGTCAGGGCCCGGAGGAGGAGGCCTGGCAGGTGTGTGAGTGTGACCCATGGCGCCTACACGAGCTGGAGACTGCCTCGCATCGAGCAGTCAGAGTAGAGGTATTGCTCATGAGGGGTGTCTGTTATTTCAGACAGATGTGGAACACTCTACAGGCCCTGTTGTTTTTAGTTTATATCCCAAATGTTTACCACGGGTACTTTTACAGAAGCTCTGCGCGTGTGTGTCAAAAGCGCTGCGGCAGAAATTCCACTCACAGGCACCGCAAAGGCCGTATTCTGTTCAGACAAACGTCCCGTGTGTGTGTGTGTGCGCGTGCGCGTGTGTGCGTGTGTGTGTGTGTGATGGAAAGAGCTAAACTCACAGCCCAAACATAATCCAGCTCTCCATAATAATGTAGCAGAGTCGGCATTAATTTCATGCAGCATGACATTTGAATGCTTTAAACGTGTTAAGCAGTTCAGTGAGCCCCCCCCTTCCCCTTGGTTTAAATCATAAACTTCCCTAAGGCGGTGCTGGGGGGGGCAAATTGGCAAATTGAACATATTTCAGTAGCTAATAACATGCAGCACGTTTAAAGAGCACATAACTCAAAACGATATGTGTTGTCGTGACATTTGATTAGAAGCATTTCGAGAGAATGGCTTTCATACAAAAGTCTGAGTTGCTGTTAGCGGGGACCTCAAAGGGGCACTACACTATCAGGACAAAGTCTGGCAAATTTTCGGTAGCTCTCTCAGTAAGCCTGACAGTATATATGGCTAATGATGGAATAACGCTTGTGGCTTTTCAAAGGCAGGATTCAGAGTTTGGTTAAAGGATTTTCCCCCTCTTTAGATGGGGACACTGATAGGGCTTAGCGAGTTAAGCTAACATATGGAGCAAATAGAGGAAGCTCTTTTGAGTTTGGCTAGTCCCTGTCCTTGCTCATGTGGGGCAGAGATGAATGAGCGATAAAGAGAGAGACGTTTTGAGTTTGGATGCACGTTTGTCGGCCATGTTTTTATTTTTTTCCCCAGCGTTTGTTCGACTTCTTCTGCCTCTATCGGACTAAACGAACAGAAGACATAATACACAATTCATGGATTTTGGAGTGTTACATAACAGACTGTCGCAATTTAAATACAATATTTCAAACTCAGAGGAGAATGGTGCTGAAAGGTTTTATAGTCGTCTTATGGTTGTGATCAGTCATACAGTGAAGCCCTTATGAAGACAGCTCAGAAAGGGAGAGACACTGCTGCTGCATTCCTAGAAATGTACAGACTCTTATTGAGGCTAAGATAAATGTACCAGCCTATAGATCTTTATTTTAGTTATTGTGATGAATATTCACAAATTGTGGAGCCATCTCGCTGTGGCCTACGTATACCGTGTGTGGACGTTTTATTTTTCCATATTCAGAACTTTTATGTGTGTGTGTGTGAGATGTGTGCACCAGCATGGAACAGTCTATTAGCCCATTGATGGAGTATTATGTCTTCATGTTGATGATGACCACAGAGGACAAAAGAGTTTGGCCAAGCGGTTGAGTTGAAAAGGCAAGGTTTAGCCTCCTTCCAGAAAAAGTGTTCAAGTAGTCGTTTTATGGAATTAACTTGCAGTTGAGGTTAGGGAGGATGAGAATTAAAACTCAGAACAAACTTGATTTGTTCCGTACCAAAATGACTGGTACGTTGTATATGCATGTTGCTGAGCACAGACTGCAAGTTCATTCTGTATTCATTAACAATTTTGCGGACCAGTGACTTGCCATAAATCATAAAAACCCAAGTCGGACCATCAAATATAGAGCGCTAACCTGTACCAATAAGCTTTAACACCGGACCTGTCTGTATCTGTCTGTGCAAATAAACCTCTCAGAGAGATCCTCTTTGATGGCCGGTGAGGAACTGAACCAGAGTGCAGTTTATTATGAGACCTCACATCTCTGGAAGCCGTGACTTCTCCGAATAACGGGGGGAGATGGTGTGGACGGAGTGTGCCGTGTTTTCTTTCTCTGTGGTTTATTTTCCAGTCTCTTTCTAAAATGAACAGGGCTTGGAGCTTGCAGCTTTGCACATGTGGTGAGGAAGAGAGGAAGAGAGAGAGAGAGAGAGAGAGAGAGAGCAAGCGAGTGAGAGAATCCCAAATCCCAAACGTAGAGATAATAAGTGTAAAATAATTACAGGTTGTCGCTATCATCTGGTGTTTCCTGATATTTGTTTAATCTACAGTTTTTTTTAGCTTTTGGCAAACACATGTGTCTGTAGCATGTATATGTGTATATGTTTAGGGGTTTTACTGTGTTTCCCCACACGCACAAGCAGACAGTACATTTCACGGTGAAACCTTAACTATCTCACTATGGGAAGCTAGAGGGCACATCCCACATGTTGGGATTACCGTACGTGTCTAAAGAACCAGGGTGATGCCACGGGACCAAAACATATCTGTTCCAATGTTGTCTTTGTTAAATGTATGGATGGATGGATGGATGGATGGATGGATTGATGGATGGATGGATGGATGTGTCAGTGCATTATTCCACTGTAATCCTCCAGAGTTTTCTCATCATAGCGCACACACTATGGTGGCTTCGGGTCAGGGCAGGAGCCCATACAGGAGGAGCGCCGAAGAGGAACCGAAACTCAATAAACACAGCATGTGTGTGTGTGGGGGGGGTGTGTGCAGTTCAAGGGTGCGCTTGTCATGATGGAGGCTACACTGATCACTCCAGTGGCTGCTGGGGTTTTGATGCTGTAATGTGAAACGGCTGGTGGGCCGAGAGGACTACAATTCCCCTCTTTGTGCGCGGGCTAGCCTCGCATCACCCCTCGCTCCTCTGCTCGGCCGACCCTCGGCGGAGGCCAACTCATCATCGTCTCTCCGCGGCCATCTCGCCGTGGCCGCCACACATCGCGTCCCCCACCTCGATCACCCGTGCTCAGCCTACCGCCACAACCCCTTCCCCCCCCCGCTTCCCACACCCATCTCCGCTGCGGTTCATAGCTGCCTTTTCTGGACTGTATCTACCTCTTTACTGCTACATAACTGTGTTTTTGTGTTTGTGTGTGTGTGTGTGTGTGTGTGTGTGTTTTGTACTTTTTTCATTCATTCGTAATACAATGGCTGTTTCTCAATTCCAAGAACGCTCGGTACATACTTGTGTTCTTGAGAGGTACGTTCTTGCAACGCGCAGACAGATCTAGATTGAGATGCATATTTTTGGCTATCGTTATAGGCTACTGCCCAATACCTAGGGATGACAACACTGTACGCTTGATAGCCGGCGGCCTGTAAGCGGGACCTCATGTCTACGAAATTGTGGTTGCAAATTTTAAACTAGACTCCATCTTGATACATCGACCACAAATTTGAAGTTAAAACATGTATATTCTTGCTTCAAAAATTCTTAAAACAGCATTTTGTGACACGATGACAGTATTTTGAAAAGTATAGCCAGTATTTTCTCAACTGCCATTCCCGCTTGTTGATTTTAAATGCATTCTGGGATAGCTGACACACAAGTCACCACTGGGTGCATCCTTGGTAAAAGCCGTTAATCAAGAACACTTCCTGGTATTTTATCCGATCTTGGCTAGATGCAAACTTGTGATTTGGAAGAGTACTTGTGAATGATGACGTTTCACAAGAACGTAAGAAAAGAAAAGAACGCATAATGAGGAACAGCCACTGTCCAACACGCCTGATTCAAATGATTGGGTCATTACAGAATTGAGAACGCACAGATTGATAACAAGCCATTGATGTGAATCATGTGTGTTGAAGCAGAGAGACATGACATCTTACTGTAAACATGCAAGGCAGGGATACTCCAGAACCAGGGAGCCACTTAGATCAAGATAGATCAAAGAATAAGCTTTGTTAAACTCCACTGTACACCCTGGATCATGGCTTGTCTTCTTGCCCTCTCCCTCTAACTCTCCCCGCCCTCTCTCTTCCCTTCTCTCTCCCCCTCTCTCTCTCTCTCTCTCTCTCTCTCTCTCTCTCTCTCTCTCTCGTCCTCTGTCCCCAGTCTCCTGTGGTATCCGTCGGCTTCGCCAAGTTCCACCCCAACCTTGTGGTCGGCGGGACATACTCGGGACAGATCGTCCTCTGGGACAACCGCAGCCACCGGAGGACACCCATCCAGAGGACTCCTCTGTCCGCCGCGGCACACACTGTAGGTCTAGTCACTCAGCAGGCGCCTCTGGTTCACCTGGGACAAGACCTCCCAAAGGCCTGTAGTCAGGAGGCCTCGTACGCGAAACAGGCTTTGACTGACTTCTGCCTGAGTTAAAGGCAGGGTCAGTCATTCTTGCTAACTTCTTGCTCAAAACAAACATCACACGTTGAAAACGCATTGTAGTGCTAAGGCATTGCTGATACGAGCGCTGTTCACCGCTTTGTTTATGTCAATATTTACGAAGCCAAGGTTGTGTAGAAGTATGAGATTATTGCTTCAACACGCACAGAGACTGGTAAAATAGCGAAATGCGAAAAGATATTTGTTGAATTTGACAAAAAGTGTATTATCTTACATTTATCTTGCAATAGCAATCTAAGATATACCTTGTGTGCTGAACATGCTTTGTCAGGTACAGTTTAAACTCAACACCCAACACCTCTACTTGACAGTTGCTGTGGAATATCTTTCCAGCTGTTGCATTAACGCTTAACCCTTTGTGGCACAAATCTGATCTTCTTAATGCTGTTCAAACACTGCAGAGTCTGAGGTCTGTGCCACAGGGGTTTAGATCAGATTATCAAACGCTTGTAAAGCCTACCCTGTTATTTATGTGTGCAAGTATGCATATACACGCAACATTATTTCTGCTGCCTGTAGAATAATATATCTCACACACACACATGCAAACTGATGATCACACATTCCCTCCCACAGACACGCACACAAACACACAGGCTTAAAGTGACAGTGGCCTGCAGTAATGACAGGCTGTGTGTAGTTCCCCTCTGGCCAGACAGCCAAGCAGGCCTGCACTATGCTGAATGGAGCCTTTGTGGGACCCCAGTACACAAATCAATTACAGCCCCAGTAATGACATAATGGCTTCACACACTCCTGTGGACCCTTCACAAAGGTCCACTGCTCACCGGCATCTGGTGAATTCACCATAGAGCACTTTGCTCACAAAACTGTCAAATGACCGCATGTGTAAATGGGTGAAATCGAATGATCAGGAGAGTGGCGCAATATCAAAACCGAAGAGCTTTTGTAATTTGTGCAGTTGACTTATCAAGGTGAACCCTGTTAAGTAACGTAGGCTGTACACTTAATTGCTCGTGATAGCACAAGGTTGGTTGCCGTGACTAATTCATGTGATGTTATTTATAATATTGAACCATATCATTTGTTTTTAAGATGGTCATTTGAGCAATAACTGCTTTGTATCTGATATCATTGAGATGACAACTTTAGCAAAATAATAAACACTATATTATATTTATAGTTACACAGCAATACTGTGTACAACTGGATACACTTCAATATAAAGTGTGTGTGTGTGCATGTGTGTGCGCATGCGTGTGTGTGTGCGACTGTGTGTGTGTGTAACTGCGTGTGTGTGTGTGCGCGTGTGACTGTGCGTGTGACTGTGTTTGTGTGTGTGTGTACATGTGACTGTGTGTGTGTGTGTGTGTGTGTATGCGTGTGTGTGCGTGCACAGCACCCGGTGTACTGTGTGAACGTGGTGGGCACCCAGAACGCCAACAACCTGATCACAGTGTCCACAGATGGCAGGATGTGTTCCTGGAGCCTTGATATGCTTTCCCAGCCACAGGTAACCCAGGGTGGTTGCAACATGAAACATAAGAAGAAGAATCATAGTTAGATCATATTATTTGAAATGAAAGTCATAACATTTTACTAATAGTTGAATAAGTAATACAATCTCAACAGCAATATCTTGTCACAGGAAATGTGTGCAGTGTCAGTCATTCTGGAGAAAGAGTTTGTTTACGCGGTTGTTTCGTTGCGTAGGAGAGCATGGAGCTGGTGTACAACAAATCCAAGCCAGTGGCCGTAACAGGCATGGCCTTCCCCGCTGGAGACGTCAACAACTATGTGGTGGGCAGTGAGGAAGGGGCCGTATACACTGCATCCAGGCACGGCAGGTTGGTGAACACTGGAGGAAGGCCTCTGCTAAATGACCAAAATTACCCTATCCATCCAGACATCCATTATCTTGACTGCTTCTCCTATTTAGATCGCGCTGGCAACAGGGTCATTAGAGCAGTTATTTTAGAAGTACTGTGTATTATAGGTTATTTCTTTGTCTTTATGTATTTTGTTGAAGAAACAATGTAACAATGTAACATTGAATGATGTTTTGGCAAATGTTCTTTCTGATAAGATAACTGGTTGGAAACGAGCGTGCGGTTTTGTTATTTGCTACATTCAAATTGCATCACAAATGGCCAACAGCAGCTATGGCACCAGCTCAGAGCGCCTCGGAGGTCAAGTCTAGCTTGCGCTCAGTGTAGCACGTCTTGGAAAACAATCTCAGAATCTGGTTAAACTTTCCCCTTACCTTTTTGTCTAGAGAATGTGCTGTGCAGTCAAGAATTGTATGAACTATACTGTACAGTGTGCTGTATGTATATAGGCATATGCCTTAGAAATGAATAAGTGTGTTTTTATTTTTCTTTAATACTTTTCACACACATAACTCTAGGCCTTCAAATATTTATGGTTTATTTTATAGCATGGGGAATCAACGTGGAAATGAGAACCGCTGGCAGACGTTCCCACTGAATGACAAAAGACCGCATCCATGCCACAAATCCCAAATTCCAGTTCTCACTGTAACACTTTTGGTATTCCCTTCCAGCAAGGCCGGTATCTGTGAGATGTTTGAGGGCCACCAGGGTCCGGTGACGGGTGTCAGCTGTCACAACGCTGTGGGCCCCGTCGACTTTTCCCACCTCTTCATTACGTCTTCCTTCGACTGGACTGTTAAACTCTGGAGCACCAAGGTAAAGTCTGGGAAGCATGTGTGTGTGTGTGTGTGTGTGTGTGTGCGCGCGTGTGTGTGTGCACGTACATGTGCACGTGTGTGTAATTGAAATGAATTGGTAAAAACAATATATGTATGGGTGGATGCGGATGTGAAATTATGCAAACCTGATGCTACTTATTTCTATCCACATAATTAATACAATACAAAATGAAATAACATTTTAAAATTAAAAAGAAGTATGAATTATAATTATAATAAACTTGAGTGTACTTTTTTCAGCAATGTTCAGCTCAGTATTTAAATGTACAGTATATTTTGTATGTGTCAAGGGACAAATGTCATATGTCATAATAGTCCAGGTCTTGAAGGGAGATGTTACAGTATGTCTTAATGAGACTCACCTGGGTAAATATAGGTTAAATCATGGGTCACCAACCTTTTTTGGAGCTGAGAGCTACTTTGCTGAGCTAACTTCAAGGTCAAATAAAAATCCCTCTGACGCCCCGCCCCACACATTGAAAAACATTTTGAAGCAAAGCAGCATTGTTAGTGAGCGGTGTTCACCACTTTGTTCCTATTTACGGAGCAAGGGCTCTGTAGAAGTAGGCTACCACATTATTTTTAAGCAGGCAGAGAGATCTGTAAGATAGCGAAAAGCGGGGAGGTATTTGTTGAATTTGACAAAAAGCCTGTTTGCTTGTCTCAGCATAGTGAGATGGTTTGTTGTCACGCAAACAATATTGAACTTTGAGCCCAGACAAGATCAGAGTTCATTCATACAACATTGTTTTGAAAATGTTAAATTCAAGTATTATTGATTAAAAAAAAACATCAACACAATTAATTAAACATTTTAAATCGCGCTCCATGGCTATTTTTAGAACATGCTCTGCTGGCGACCAGGTTAGCTACTTAAACAATATATCCCATTTTGTTTACATTAAGCCTTCTGTCCCTTAAGTCTTGCTGTCACTCACCTGTGCCTGAAGCAGTTGTAGACTCAATGTTGTCTGCAGTTGTGCTTAGCAAATCAAAAACTCATCTCTGTGTTTCTGTTTGCTCAGCTAGTCATAACACACCTGAGCAATGGGCTCACTCTTCTGTGTGTGTGTATGTGTGTTGGGTGGCCCCGTGCACTGGCAGACCATTTGTTTGGCAGCTCATACCGATAAAATGAATTCCACTTGGGAGTGTTCAGCAGCAGTAAATAGCAAACAGTCACTGTAACTGTCAAAGTGTCTGCCAGGGAGCTTGAGAAGTTAGCTGGTATATTCTTAGTCTGTGTTTTAAACATATGTGGTCAAACTCTCAGGAAAAGGGCTTTAGAGATGTCTGAGACACGGCTGAAAATATACAAAACCATCATCAAACGGTTTCTTGTGTATTTACATTTCTAATGCTTACATTATTTTAGAAAGCTAAAAGCAAGTTCTATTTACCATGCTAGTTGTCTGCTCACACACTGTCTCTGAGCCATTTCCAAACAATTGTAGGCCCCATATCATTCCAATTTACAACTGTCATTTGGAGAGACATTTTCTTCCCGCTTGGCATTGTACATTCTCCTTTTTCTTTTTTCTTTTCTCTGTACATGCCCTAACTTGATTGGATGTCTGGCTGAGGGTGGGAGGATAGGTTCAGGGTGATTGGTTACTATGTCCAGAAAGCTTGTTACTCCTTGGGCCAGATCTGCCAAATCTGTTTTATAAAAGGATTTTTCTTTCAGACAGGACTTTTTTTCTACATGACAAAGTTGGACACATAAACATTTTTTTATAATATTAATAATAATTCTAGTGCTTTCAGGGTCATTTAGACAACTGACCAGACAACTGGAAAACACAGCGTTATTACAGTATGGGCAACCTTTAATACCTCTGTGACGTATTAAAGGTTTTCTGAGCTGTGTCTTAAAGCCAAAGCACTGTCAACTCCAGACAGCTGACCACTGTCTTGGACGGGATGCCATGGCACGATGGCGACAGGCAGCCAATCTGGAGCCGCTTACGGAAGGAAGGAAGGAAGGAAGGAAGGAAGGATGGGAGGGAGGAAGGGAGGGAGGGAGGGAGGAAGGGTGTGCTGAATAAAAAAGAGGGGGAATAGAGAATGTGCAGCAGGAACAGTTCAGCATCGGAGGTATACTGGGACACACTGCTTGGCTTGACGTGTGTACATAAACGACAAATTGGAACCTTCTTCTGAATCTGATATCATAGTCGGACTTGAGACTTGTGAGACTGATTCTGGACTCCAGCACGGTGGAAGCGGTCACGCCACAGGGATGGACAGACAGACAGACAGACAGACAGGCTCGGGACTACAGCCAGTAACAGTATACACAGTGCCCTGCCAAACGGGCAGACTTCAGCTCTGTTAAGAGAGAGAGAGACAGGGAGGGAGAGAGAGAATGATAGAAGGTCAGAGGAGGAAATATGAGCAGGGCGTCAAACAGGCCGAATCAGAAGGCAGACGGTATGAGCTGTTGCTGTTGTTACAGTATAACACTGGTACAGTTTGGCATGGCCGCCGCTAAGCAACGCTGGTGAACTCATCATGCCACCAGATCTTAAGGCATGTGCCAACTGTCTCCTGACAGACCATAAAACATTCCCTACATTTTCATTAGGAGAGCGTGTTATTTTTTAAAGGATTCGGGAATTCCCTTTCGTTTTAAAGGGCTACCACAGGAATGTGTGTCTCTCTTATCCCACATAAGCCCACATGTATGTGTGTGTGTGGGTGCACACGTGAACACACACATTCACACCTTCGCCAACCTCTTTTTCCTTAGCATAAAATTCCCTGGAGGTTGGCCTTCAATCCGCCAATCAAAGCCCATACAAACAGACACATATTTCCCCCACAGGTCAAAAAGGCCAGCGTGCAGAAGTCTGCCTATGTTGTTACACGCAGTGGTGCAAATATTGCGGTTAGTGAAAGCATTAAGAGTCAGCCAGAAAGTGAAGGCTCTGTTGCAGCTGAGAGCAGAATTATTATCGCGTACAACTTGAACCGCTTCGCTCTCCTGACCCTAAAGAAAACAGTGGCTAACCAGGCGTTAGCATAGAGGATAATCACATTCATTTCTGCTTCTCTTCTCTATCTCTCTCTCTTTCTCTGTTAGGGCACACTTCATTAATCAAGTCACAGTTTATTAAGTTGTGTAATAAGTGCTGATGATAAATTGTGTCGAGTGTCTGCCAGTCAACCGTTTTTGGGTATCTGTGAATGAAAATGAGATTTCAGATTTAGTTTGAGCTAGAGCTCATCTTTCAGCTAAACATTTTCCTCCCGTGGTGCCACTACTTTCCAAATGTTCCATTACGAAGTACGCTTCCACGACAAACTTTCATTGCTCACATAAAGTGGTCTGCTGTGAACTTAGCTAGCTAGCTAGCATGATGACCGTCAGCATGGAACCACTGGCATTGAGCATCTGGGTTTGTTTTGTTAGACAGACTGTAAAGTTTAAAACTGAGCCCGAGCACTGAGCCAACTATTGATTGCATAATCAAATGCATTATATTCAATGATGGTGTGAATTGTAAAAATAATTTTAAGACATTAAAAATGCTTACCAGCAGTTTGCTGACACTATCTGCAAAACCAGCTGTTTTTAAATTCAGTTTCCCCTGCAATACCTAGATTAAGAGGTGTGTTGCAGTAATTAGAATCAGATGGCTTTGTCCACGGGTGAAATGAAAACATTCACGGTAAGTACTTAAACCTTCCGAGCCTCATTTTTTCACCTCTGCCGTGACGATGCAAACCAGGTCACTGCCATGTTATGTGTCAGGCAAACCAGTGGCAGAACACAAGCTGCTATGGACTTGGAACCCGCTAACTTTGTAAACTTATCTGTTTATGTATTTCATACCCACCTCCTGTATACAGTACCAGCGATAGGAGTCCAGTTAGAACCTGCTAAATTCTCTCTAGCTTCTTGGAAAACGGAGGATAATGACTAGTAGTGACTTTAGGAGAGGCGCCACAAAGGATTAAGCTTCATTTTAAGATTATCTTTAAGACTTCTTGCTGCGGATTATTCACCAAAATCGCTATGGTTTGGAGACTGGCAGATTATGGACAGACTAAAGTAAAACAGTGGTTTACAATCAGAATCGCTGGAATGACAGCGTTGGATTTATTATCATATTGTGCAGGTCATGTGTTCACTTGGTGTCTGGCTGGGCTGTTGACTGTGGGTTTGGTTTATCTGATGTTAATGCAGTTGGGTGCTATCAATTATGTAAATCATATTCCTTGTTGACGCTAATGGCTTCAGGGAATAAAGTCTAATCAAAACACATTAGTTAAAGCCGGCACAGTGAGAGCGTGAGACAATACATGAGTCCAGTCACAAGATCAAGGCAGAGCATACCTTAAGACAACAGGCATTGTCAATAATTGAATGGAATACCGTGTGGAAAAGCGCCTCCATCAAGGCTTGAAATGAGGTTAACACTGGTGCACACGCACACACACACACACACGCACACACACGCACACACACTGAACTGCAATGTAAGTGGCATACTGTACACTGTGTGTGTGTGTGTGTGTGTGTGTGTGTGTGTGTGTGTGTGTGTGTGTGTGTGTGTGTGTGTGTGAGAGCGAGATTACACCCATAACAGATGTTGACCGGCAGAGAGAGAGAGAGGGGCTGCATTCCTTCCTTGCTGTCCCAGTCTACCTGTCTCCTTTGCCCCCCCACCCACCCCCCCATTCAACCTGTCAGGAATGTCGTTCATAAGCCTGCGGAATCTTAACCGAGAGAGGAGGCATTCTCCCACGCACACATCCTCTGTAGCCATTGTCCTTCCTTTCTTTCCCCTCCACTTCCTCCCTTTTCCCCGGCTCCCTCTCTCTCTCTCTCTCTCTCTCTCTCTCTCTCTCTCTCTCTCTCTCCCTCTCTATCTGTGTCTCTCGCCCTCAGACAGCTGTTGTGTTGAGGTTACAGTACACCTTGTGGAGGCTCCCTTTCATGTCTCCCAGCGGTTCAGTTTTTCCTTCTTTCTTTTTTTTATGGCGCTGTGTGAATGTGCAAGGCTTTTTAATTAGGCTCTTTACCCAGACAGGCCCCAAGGCAGAGGCAGCGCCACTCAGTCTGAAACATGCCGACTCCCTCTCTCTCTCTCTCTCTCTCTCTCCCTCTCTCTCTCTCTCTCTCCCTCTCTCCCTCTCTCCCTCTCTCTCTCTTTTGTCTGTCTGTCTGTCTCTCTGTGGACTCTGTCATCTATTTTGGTCTTTGCTGTGTCGTGTACGGCAACCGCGCACACACACGCATGCTACAGTAGGCGCTCTCTCTAAAATGCTTATTTGTTCCTGCTCGTCCCTGTAGAGCTTTTCCTTAACGCTAAAGGAAATTGGCTAAATGTTTAAGCTTGAATCTGGGCAAGTACACAACCCCCCCCCGCCCCATCTCTGTATGTCTCTGTATGTCTCTGTATGTCAGGCCCCTACACCGCTACCAGCCTGCAGCAGCAGTGACTTTGGGGCATCCGTGTGCACTGTAATGCTATTGAGGACTGTACCTTTAAAACATGTCTGTTTGACATACGCTCTCTCTCTCTCTCTCTCTCTCCCCTCTCTCTCTCTCTCGCTCTCTC